>JANQDE010000005.1:966965-996216 GCA_037157785.1 Cephalotes varians | reverse complement strand
TGCTTGGATTTACAGCGAATAATAACTATGTACAACATATTTTCAGTACTGGATATCGAATCGCATCTCTTTCTTTTATATACAGGCAGTTAACGACACACGCGTACAAGCCGTTTATAAATCTCCAGCAAAATTTATATTATAATTTTACATAGGCAGCGAATTTCCATTGTACGTAACGCAAAACGATAGGAACACGCGGAAACATCGTGTTTAGAAGTCAAGATGACGGGAATCGAAATAATAACATAATGCTCGATTTGGCCAGAATTGGTTTTATATCAATAAGCTGACAATGTACAGAAGATTCTTCAAACTTGCTCAACGTTCTCGAAACTTTTGTACGCTCAATGATTAGACAATTGTTCTCGCAAACATTCCTCTGTGATATTTCAAAGAAATCGTTTTAGAATTGAAGTGAAAATACATTATTTATGTACGTCCAAGACAGCGACATTGCCCCCCTCCTCCTCTTTCGTCGCCGCTCATTTTCAACGTATTCATCATTGTCATTTCCGAGCCACTTTTGGTAGTAGAGCGGTACGAGTCTGTTTGATTATCGTCGAAAGATCGTTGAGTCCTTTGGTATCTAAGTTGTTCCTCCTATATCCGTGCATCACGGTATTTTCCGGTTCCGTGGTCGCTTCATATCCGCCGTTGCAGGCATTTCGCCGTTATGGCGAGCACCACGACGAGAGTCGCTACGAAAGCGAAGGATGACGAGGGCATGGTAGTTTTGCGTTCATGCCTCGCACGACACTATGGACTTCCCGTATCGTGGTGAAACGTGGAATCACTGTCACTCTCGACGTAGGTCACGTAGCTGTCGGTGCTGTCGGGATGCTGACCCATGTCCGGCCCGCCTGGATGATGAGACCCCGGAGGTGGTAATGGTCCGCCTCCGTCGCTCATCGGTCCGCCGAGCATCCCTGGCGGGGGTGCCAATTGCGCCGGTGGTCCCCCGTGCAAGTCATAGCCGTGCATCTGCAATTATTGCAATGACAGCGCTCGACTGTAAAGACAATTCCTGGCATTTTTCTACATATAGAATATAAATCATTTCTTTTGTATTCGTGTCTACTTATATTCATAGGAAGATACTTCCTTTCGATAAATCTTGCTCGCGAAAGTCGCCAGTCGATATCTCACAAAAACAAGAAGTTTAATATGTTGAATATGATTACCTGGGACACCAAATGATGAAACGACGGCGCATTGGGATCCAGTCGTTCCAAGTCTGTATGAAGCGCAAACTCCGAAAGCGCTTTCCACGGTGGCTGATAAGCCTGAACCTCCAAAGGCGTCATGCCAATAGGACTCTCGTGTCTCACGGGGCTGCTGGCAACCATGGGTATGCCATGCATGCCGCCGAAGCCCAATTTACGCCCGTCCTGAAATAAAAAGCGCTTGGTTCCATTAGATCATTCATCGAGGTAACAACGTCTTATTATACAGATTGATTCATTTTAAATGTCCACTCCGAATATGTGTTATATATACATATTAGGAAGAGATTTTCAAAAGAAAATGTTTGATAAAAGTTTGACAAAAGTTATTGAAGGGGAAAAAGTTACACAATCTACTTATTCTTAGATGTTAATGTGAAAGTCACATCACTTATATATGTATACGTTAACTTCACTTTGAAATTTTTAAGTGCACGGAAAGAACAGTTTTGCTGAAGCGTCTAAAAATTTAACTGGATAGATACAGATCTGAAAACAATAATTTTATTATTATAAAATAATAATATATTTTTAGATATTTCTAATCTAAATTTTTAGATATTTTAGCATTACACTAAAATTTTACAGAACATTAAAATCATTCTTTCCGTGTGGGAACTTTCTTTTTTTTATTACATATTTTTGTAGCTAAGGTCGAGACATTTTCAAAATGCTGCTTTTAAACTCCATTTGAGTAAAAATTTCTTGACTCAAGAATTATCAAAGTTTAAGTGCCTAAATTATCTTAAAAGAAACACACTATTCAGAAAAATGTCGAATTGTTTTGAAGAACCTAAGGAGATCTTAAAGTTGTCTAATTTATCAACTGTTTTTTTAATATTTTTTCGTATAAATTTTTTTTCTATTATTTGATCACAAATTTTTTTAAAAAAAGTATGTGTATTAATGCATGTCTGCGCTTTCAACATTATATCAAGAACGAAAAAATCTTTTAAAACGATATCTTTTTTACCTACTCTCAGTCCAATAATGGAGACTAAAGTTCAACTCATGACAACATTTGCTTTATATGATATAATATAGTATAAATTTTGCGGTCGATACCTATGAAACAATACGGAATGCACAAGGAAATAATATTGAGTTCTTAAAATTTCTTGTCAGTTACGAAAATATGTAATAAAAAATATAAGTTTTTGTTTCAAAAAATTAAGATAATTTTGATTCGATGTACTTTCTAAGGTTACACTCATAACATAATTGCTTTCATTCTTAAAACAAATTTTATCTAAAATATTTTTTCAGATATTATGTTTCTTTTGAGATAATTTAGGTCAAAATGATGGTATACACCTTTAAATTTTGAACTCGAGAAATATCTTTACTAAATGAGGTTTTAAACCAATGTTTTGAAAACATCTCGTTGTCAATTATAAGAATACACAATAAAGAATGGGAATTTTTTCTTAAAAATTCCAAAGTGACTTTCTTAACATGACTTTCACATTACATCTATGGTCAAATAAATATAATATGGTCAAATGCATTTTTTCTCCTCAAAATCAAACAATTTCACCTGAAATATATTTTTTAAATTTGTTATATTTTTTGCCTTTCTTTCCAAATATTCAATGTGACTACTTAAAATGAATCATTCCGTATATATATTTATCAGATTTATGACAAAATAGCACAAAGAGAAAAAATAACCTGAGAATTTAATCTAATTCTAATTCTACAGAGAAAAAAAATAGCACCAGCAACTAGGAAATTGAGGAAAAAGCATTTCAACTGTGTATTACGAAATCACGTAAGAAATTATTAATTTTAATCTCGATTCAACTTACTCTTCGTTTTTTTTTTAATGCTTAAAACTAGAAAAAGATGAAGAGTAAGTTAACGAGATTAAAGTTAATCTACGTTGATGGAAACGGGCATTGAATTAGCTAAATTTGATATTGCATTCATCGTCGAAAAGATATAACTTTCTGTTAAGCCTGTATCAGACTGTATGTTGAAAATTGACAATGTATTACAAACTGAAGATTAGAATTTGATTAATCACATAATTTTAATCTTAATCTTCAATGCATGGTCTAATACGGGCTTTAATCGATATCAGCGATGTCATAGCTCGTTACCTTCTCTTGCATCTGCTGCTTCATGGCGATCGTCTTCTTCTTGTCTTTGCACCTCTTGTTCTGAAACCACACCCTGATCACGCGTGGACTCAGCCCCGTCATTTCGACGAGCTGTTCCTTCATCAGGGCATCCGGCCGCGGATTCGCCGCGTAGCAAGTTCTCAAAGTGTGCAACTGCTTTTCGTTGAGAACTGTACGTACCCTCGTCGGCTTTCCGTCGGAACCGCCGCCACTTTTGTGGCCACCGGAACCGCGAACGCCACCGACGCCCGCCTTATGCGATCCGCTCTCAGATCCGGAATCTGCAAGCATAAACGTCGAGAGTTCTCGCTTGTGGTGGCCGTAGAACCGAGCTAAACGAGTATGTGCAGATGTAAAATATGAATTATGCAAATATAAACAGTATAAATTATAAAACACTTTAAAAAGTACGCGTTTTTAAAGCATGCAAGATATTATTATTTTTTGAAGAAAATTAAGCTAATGCTGATATAAGTTGTACAAGGAAAAAACGTGAATATCTAAAAGTATCGATCGGACCTGAATCACTTGCGTAAATAGATGTTAATAATTTACGGGAAAAAAAAAAATAGATAGTATTGGCGAAGAAATGTTTTTTCGCAAGACTAATTAGTTAATCTAATAAGCAGACTTATAAAGAAGAGATGTCATTTTTATGACAGCAATAAACTCTCTGACGTAAGCGCGCGAATTGCTCCAACTGCGAAATCGCTAAGAAAGGAAGAGAAACGCGAGTTCACGAGGCGTAAATCTTTCGGTACTCGTCGGCTCTTCCGGATTCTTCGTTAACGTTTTTCTTTTTTCGATGGTTAGGGCGAGTTGCCGGTCTCTCGGAAAGATTTATCCCGCGAGAGAGTCGCGTTCGCGCGAGACGAGGCATCCCGGGCACGAGGTACGGAAGAAGGGAACGCGCGATACGATTCCGGACCCGCAACTATCTTCCTAACCGGTCTTGCAAAACGGTCGAGTCCGGCTAATGGGAGATCCGGATACTGGTTCAGCATGGCGGACCAACGGGGAGCGAAGCAAAAGGTACCGACGTGACGATCGCCTGCGGACCAGCGCTCGACACAACAGTCAAGAGACAATATTGTCGATGGGCAAACGCGGATCCCGTGCTCATGTGATTCCTTGATCAGCCGAGCGACCTTGGAATCGCGGAACGTTTAAGCGCGAAACATTCGCGCGAGCCACGGTCGCGCGAACGCGTAATGTTTTATTTGCAGAGAGTTTTTTCCGCTTTTTTGTCAAAAAGTATTACGTTGTTTAATCTACCCGTCCGTCTCGTAGTCGTCTTTCTTTCAAGATATACTTGAAATTTATTCAGAAAAAGGAAAATAAACATAAGACGTAAGTCTTTAACAATGCAGTTTCGTGATTGAGAGGATTGTTACAAAGTAGCACATACCAAGTAAATAATATATTTAAAAAATATATATGTATAATGTACACTTTGGCAAAATTTTTAATTGTTTTATTAGATTTTGACTAATCAGAAGCGAAGCTTTAAGTATATCTTTACGATTCGATCTTTGCATTTAGATCATCATATACTTTATGTATGATAATCTAAATACACAATCCGTGTTGAAAAAAGTGTAATGAGGATGAGAAAATGAAATCAACAGAAGCCATATCATTTCACCATAAAGTCGTTCGAAGGAAGCTAGTTTATCCAACAATAATTTTGATCAATTGCCGATGTATTCTACAATAGATAACGTCGACGCTTTAAGCGTTCGAGATCTAGTAGGTCCGCCAGTGGGAAGACGGAAAGTCAACGAGAATACACTACAAGAGAACAAACGAAATCCTATTTCTGTGTCCTAACCAAATAGCGGTCTTGGTTGGCATAAGCGGGAATGAAACCAGCGTTGACACGGCGGCACGACGATAAGAAGAGTGAATAGACTCTCGACCTTCGAAAAACGATCGTGTAGAATCATATAGCTATCATATCGCAAAGATTGGAAAGTATATCTTCCGCAGAAAGAGTGAAAGGTATGCGCGAAGAAACGTTTAATTTAACGAAGGGGAAGTTATTTCGCGAGTGTAACATCTGCAAGAAGCTAAACTCTTCTAAAAAAACAAATTTTCGATTGTTTTTTTTTTTAAAGATCGATGTTGATTATTTGGTAGCGTGCGTGTTCAAACGACCGCGTCGAAAATTTGTTTCTTTACACGTAAATAATCCGTGCCCTAATAAATTTGATCCTCTTAACGCCTAGAGAGCGGCGAGCGTTCATATAATCGCGGAGCATAAATTCACAGAACCCATTAAAAAGAAAGATAAAATTTAAGATCAGATTAGATACAGGATCACCAATTTTTTAAGGGTTATCAAAGCTTTCAGATATTATACATAAACTCTACAAAAAGAGATTTCCATTCCATTTTATTCTAATTAATTTATGGAAACAAGATTGGAGTCGCGCGAAACGTACAGATCTCGCAATACCAAATCGTTATTCGCAGATCGAGAGCGAGCAATTTAGAGTAATTATCAGTAATTCGTATTATAATAACTTGGCGACACATTTGTGTATTACACTCGAATGTCGTGTCCCGCAGGATATCCCCGGTGCGCTAATAAAGAAGATACGAATAAGAGGAAACAGATCGTGCGTAGTTATGCGCGACAGTAGTTGGCAGGGTGGTGTTACATTTGGCACCTCGGCAGCGTCTGAAGACACTAAGCCGTCGGCACAAGGTGGTCCAACTTTTTCGTGCGTAGGAAACGACATTTACGCGCGACGATCTCCAATGACGAATCACAATGACAAACACGGGACGACGTCGCGCTGCCGCACACAAGTTATTTGCACGAAAATTAGTATATCGGGTAATTATGCCGATGTTTGTCCTTTGCATTTTGAGAGGGAAGAGCGTGGAGTGGGAAATCCACGAGAGAACGGTAGCCGATCGTCGTGCACGCGTCACGGTTTCTTTCTGCATCTCGGTTATTGTGTCACGTGAAAAAGTTCATCCGTCTCGTCTCTGGCTCCTGTACCAGCGAAAAAAGAAATCGAGCGTGCTGCTTTGATGTCAAATGTAATAGCAAATTTTATATTTTTAGAATTACAATATTTTATTGATTATTTTTAGGATTATTTTATTTTATTGATTTTTTTTCCGTTCGATATCCCGACGCTTATGTCATATTTTAAAGCGTAAATCATAGTAGCATTTCGCCGGCGCTTACTTAATCGTTTGTCATTGACATACTAACCGATTTGGCAAATTAGCGAGTTGTAATTGCGACTTGCCTTTCGACTCGAAGGTGTCAAAAGAGTTAATACCGATCGCCTGGCATTAACTCCCGTTGATTATTTGCCGAATCGTTCTTTTATTCCGAAACTTAATTGCTACCGATGCAATCCCGTGCTGTCTTACATATGGTTTAGATTTAGCGTCTGAATTTCAGCTCCCGCTCCCGATTGAGTTAATTCGGTAGCGGTTCAGCCGGTCGGATGTACGCGCGTTATGTTTAGGCTACAGGACATTAAGCCCACGTAATCCCGACGTGTAGGAGGGTAGTGGTCAAGCCTTTACGGTCTTAACGGCTTCAATTATCAACACCTAATTATACGTCGTGAGCCTAACACAACATAGGAGAGTCCTTTGAGCTTACCCTCGAGCGGGCACCCTTTTGTAAATTTGGTCTTTGGAAACATGGATAGACTGTGCCAGATAAATCCACAGATATATCCCGTGTTCCGTCGTATGACGCGCGTCAGAAGCTGGATTTCCCATTTCACACGGACGCGAAGTAATTTAATCGTAGAATCTCGATAACGGTGTTCAATTAAGGATAACTGACGGAAAATAACGAGAAACGATACGAAAATAGACTTTGCGATAACGCAGCGTTTAAATTCAGAACGCGACGGTACTGTCCCTCTCAAATTTTTTCGCTTCTTTGAAAAATCTTAGGGAAATATTTCGCAATTTTTTAATGACGCCCAGTATCTTCGCAATCCAAAACGTGTCGAGCGCGAAGGAAAGAAAAAGAAGAATTCAAATGTATGATGATTCAAATGTGCTCTTACCTGACATCGAGCCGTCGTTCGGGTGCAGATGGTGATTGTTGTTCGTCAGGGAGGCGTTATTGTTATTCTCGCTTCCGGGTATACCAGCGGCTCCAGTGCAGTGCTTTCCGCCCTCGAGGACATCGTGATCGTGCCGACAGAAGAGGCCGTCCTGCCTCAGAGCGAACTCGTCGCCGGTCTCGAGCCGCCTCATGCAGGCGCAGCAACGAAAGCACTCCACGTGATAGATCTTAGTTTTCGCTCTCATCACATAGTCATTTTTGCTAAAACACTGGCTACACTTGTCGCACTTCGTGCCGAACAACCTGTAACACACACGAGATAGATGTAGTTCTCCGTTGTTACGAACGAATTTGCGAAGCGCAAATTCCCGAATAGAGAAACTGCGAATAGAATTTTCTAGATAATTTTGAATTGAATTTTCGAGATGATTTTGAAAAAATCTAACGAGTATGATGAAAGAGGAATGTGAGATAAAAAAAAAATTTTCATTAAAATGAAATTCAGACAATAGAAATAGTTAGATAATAGAAAAAATTTCGTGTGAATAATTACATTATACAATTCTACTTTTTGTTTAAGAATATGTACTGGTTTCAGAAATATTTTGATGAGTTGAATTCGAATCTAATTTTAGAATATTTCTGTCATATTTTTTGAAAAAAAGAACAAAATGGTTTAAAAATCGAGATTTGGATATGGACATTATTTGTTATGTATTTTTATATATATTATGTTAAAATAACCTTCAACTAATGTTCGAACTTGATAGTTAGGTTTCAACAGTTACAAATTGATAATTATAAATTTTAACAAGAAATTTGTAATCCTAAAAAATCCACAAAAATATCTTAATGAATTATATACTTTTTAAATTTGGTAGCAGCAATAACAGAAATAAAATGTCAACTACTTATTTTACTCACAAATATTTCATATCACTAACTAATTCAAGATTTTCATTTATTAAAACTTGCAACGTTTTTTATGATTTCCAATTACTATACTATAATATGTATAATATGTATAATGAGAATTATTTAACTTTAACGTTTCAGATGACATTAGATCAATCAAAAAAACATACAGACAAAAACTCATTTTGAAGGGGAAATATTATATTTTTAGATAAGCAAAAATAAGTAAAACATAATTTATTTTATCTGCAATACGTATATAAATATGGTCAAAATTGTTATTTTTGAACTATCTCGTCTCATTTTCTTCAAACTTGATAGCAAAATTACAAAATCAGATTCGTATTTTATTCATTTATTCTTAAACAACTTTCTTAAACAACTTTCATTTTTAAATTTGCAGATCTGTATAATGTTATTCGTTCTAATAATTTCATTTTCTTGATTTAGCGTATCACGATCCACAGGTATTCTAGATATAAACTGTAACTTCAAAACTGACGTAAAAGAAATAATTTTCAAATATTGACGAAGATAATTTTGGATTTTCATAAATGAAAAATCTTCCAACTTCGATGTTAAATAATTAAGAAAATGTAAGAATTGTGCATTAATTTTTAATTATTTTATTTATATTGATACATTTAGATAAAAATTCAAAATTAGTCAATATCAATAAAATATATCGCAAATTCAATTCTGGTAAATTACTGATAATTGTTGACTCACATTTCTCATTGCGAAATAATCTGATTATTTCTTTGCTACAATGTTCGTACCAATGTAATATCGAGCAGAATGAATTACAATATTAATTTTTTTATTTATGTTTTTTTTTTAATAAATTTCCGTTCTTTATTTCCTATTTTATTAGCGAAGTTGTAAACATTTTTAGTTGGTAAAATAAAAAGCTCTGTTCTAAATCCGATAAATGCAAAGTGGAGGAACATAAATCGGGCTAAAGTGACTTTATTGTCGCGTCGTATATTTATTTCTATACGCGGTACATTGACGGCCAGCTTTTTTACACTTACACACACACATATACACACATATATACACGCGCGCGCGCGTGTATATGTGTGTATATATATATATATATATATATAAATTCAATAAATAAACCATGCACGGACACGTGCAGCACAGAATATAATGAAATATCCAATGTACATCGTTGAAATTGGAAAAAAATGCGGTAATGTGAATGAAATTGATGGCGGTGTAACGCAGGATTAATGGTTGCTCATCGCGTAATTGACGATCGCGTTGATGTATGATAGACATTTCTATTGTTACCATCGCTACCGCTTATTTTTCAAAGTCGATAAACTTTCTTCATGCGCATCAAGAGATGTTTTAGCGCATTATTTACGCGTGAGCAATTGTCCGCGTAGCGTAATTGAAGCAAAATCGCTCGTCGTAACTTTAACTAAAATTGACAATCTCTATTTTTGCCAAATGGACCGATAATTAAAAGAATCAGCACTCCAATTTAAAAACATTGCTGTTTAGAAAAATATAAATTATATATAATTATAATATAATTATAACACATATAATTATATTATTATATGTAAAATAATGTACATATATATGTAATATATGTATAAATACAATAATTATATATATATTTATAGGTGTGTAAATCATACCAGTGAATTTTGATATATTCGACTACGTCATTATTTTTTATGTAACAATCGTAGCACTTTCGCGATTGTTGGTATTTGTCTGCCGGAAATGGCCCCTGCCGGGAACACCCAAAAGAACGTACGAGGAGGGAGTTACTTTGGTAATTTGGACTTTTGAACGAAAGCGACAGCAACAACAAACGGCCGTCATCGCTGTCGCTCGAGTCTGCGGCCGGATACGCCAGTCTTCTTCGAGTTACGGCGACGTTCGACGGATCAGCGCAAATAAACCCGCTGCCTCGACAGGGAAAAATATTTGGTCCAGGTCGAATTCGTGCCGATGGGTTATTTGACGGCATTACCGTCGTGGACGGTGAAAAAAAAAACGAGAAAGAAAGAAATCTCCGCGCTTGCGAGAGATGATGCGTCTTTTTCACTTCTGCCACATCTCCGTTCCTATTTCTGTCACGTCGAAAGTGACGTAACAATGAAACGAATACAACAACTTCAATTAATTTAGTGATATCGCACTAAATTGAATGTAAGCATTGTAAAATCAATTATGATAATTGATTCGATTATAGGCTTGTTATTAAGGTATGTCTGTCATTTTGTCACCGTCGAAGAACAGAAAACCAATAATTGAAAAGGAAAAGATTATTATCGAACAATACGATCTTCAGAAAAATAATCTAATAATAGATTTTCGCTTAACAAGCATTTTGCATTAAATATCTTAATGACGCTCAAGCATTATTCTCTAAAAAAATTAATAAGTGACAGTTCAACGAATAATTGTAAATCGTCAAACGGGAATAGATTTACAATTTACAAAATCCACACGAAAGTATTTTAACTTCTCATTAAGATACCTAAGTCTCAAGAAAATCTGAATATATCTAAACATCATTGATGTAAATTTAATTTTACGTCTATCTCCAGAGAGATTGAAAAAAGCCTCATATATAAAGTTTTCATTTTCGAAACTTTAAGTCGGCGAAAACTGCTAAATCCTCAAGGTTACATAATTCCGTAACTATCAAAAACCATGCTGCATTTCTCGCAGTTTTACATCACGAATTGAGAAAACTCGGTGGTTTCCCATGTATTCCCATGATTTCGGCCCACTTGACAAATGTTTCATTGAAACATTTGGTGATTATGATGAAAGCCATTTGACTGATCAATGAGAAGAAAGAATTTTGATGAATTGACCAATCGAAGAATGCTTCAAAGCATTTGTAGCATTCAAGCAGAGACCGTGGCACACATCGGTTACCACGAACGAATCGACTGTTTCAACCGCAGTGTCAGTAATAACCGTCGCCGTGCCGGGGTGGTGTCGATCAATGCCACGCATCGCCTCGTCGCGTTGACTCGCGAGCTTAAACTCCCGCGAGTTCTTTCGCTCGTGCGAGCATAGTTGTGCGCATCTTTTTTGCACGCGCCAGCGCATGCAATGTCGTGACAGTGATGGCGCGGTACGTACGTGCATGCGTGCGTGCGTGCGTCGCACTCCACGCGTATAGTGCGTATACCCCGGATAAAAATACCTCGGACTTTCTCGACTCCGTCGCCCTCTCCCTCCCCAATCACTGCCCCTCGACCATTTTTTTTTCCTCCCTTTCTCCGTCTTTCCTTCTTTTCTTTCTTTTTTCCTCTTGCTCGTCTCCCAATCCGAGCGTTTGCAAATGCGTATCGGAAAGAGCGTATCGCGTGTCGCCGGAGAATGTAGCGGCCGCAGTGACAAGAGGCACGGTTTTGCATTAATTACCATATTGCACCGCGATCGTGAGGCCGGGGCCTCTGTTCCCGAGTGCCTCTTGTTCCACCTCTTCGTGGAATTCGTTCGTTAAGGAGCGACACTTAACCGTCGGACGATGAGACGGCGTACGCTCGACGTACCACGTCATCGCACGGTTTCGTCGCTCTCGTAATCGCGAAGAATTAATCACGCGCCGTCAAACCGAAGGATGAAGTGTCGAACGCAATTTGAAAGCAGTCTTTTCTAAAAAAAAAAAAAAGAAATCTTTCCTTTAAATGCAACTCGCGAAAACTGTGTCGAAAAATTCGTGATTCGTTTCTCTCGTGAATCCATTCTCCAAATCCTTTCTTTTTTTCTTTTCTTTTTTTTTCGTGTGACTAGTTGAACAATCTCTCAAAGGAAGTTTCCCTGTTCGACTTTCCAACGTCAAGTTCCTTCGAAGAAAGCGTCGACGTGACTCACCTAACGTAATCGCGCTTGCAGTAAGTTTTGCCGTCCCGCACGAAACAGGTGCATTTCTCGTCCAGGAACTGTTGACACTCGGCACACTTTAAACACGCCGCGTGCCATTCCAGATTAGGTGCTACCCTCAGGATCCATTGGTCGTGAATTCGACCGCCGCAGCCAACGCAGAGCGAGCTCCTGCCTTCTGAAACGCAAACAATCGGTCTACTTTGAGAGAGAGAAACAACTCTTAAAAAAAAAAATCTTAATTTTACAATCAGAATCGTAACCTTTCGTACCGAATGTAATGTGGTTCGAAATCGTCATTTTTGCAATACGTGTCTTCAATTTTCGAAATCTTTAAAGATCTCTTGGATGAAAGTCATGGAAAAAAAAAAGATAGAAGAAGATTAGTCGCAGTAGCGAAAATCTGTGGTAGCTAAATTTTGTTGCAAATTACACACAGATTCTTGCCGCAACTAATCTTTTTTCTTCCACGCGATCTGGAGATTCATCGGCGCGTTTCCTCGAAGAGAAACCTGATATTAGAAAATAACATAAAATAATAATCTCGTGTTATCTCGAGGCATACGTTCGCGGCGAAGGCACAAAGGGGAATCCGCCTTGTGATATTTTGTACGTATTTCACGGATGACACGCGAGCTCGAATTAAAACACGACCGAATGTGCGATCTTATCGTCGATCGCAACAACCACTCGTTAGTTACGTATTAGCCGCGAAATAGCGATCGACAATATTCGTGCCCGGCGGGGCCGCCGACAAACGAAAATAAAATCAATACGTCGATTTGCTCTGTCGCCGCATTCGCGACAATGCGTTATCAGCGATTTCGCGGATAAAGCTTACGTAATGGAGTCGTACCAGAGAAGTAACAAGGGTATTTACGCACCCATTTACATCGTCAATCGAACGAAAAAATTTTTTTCCGAAATTAATATATTACATTTAATTATGTAGGAGGAAGCATGAAAGGCATGTAAAGTAATAATGTAAACGGAAATAAAGGAATACCAAAGCGAAATTGATATGAAAAATTCATGTTGCTTTTTTTTTCATTGATATAAATAAAAAAAGAAAGGCGAAAAATTTACATTTCCCAATGAAATTCAACAATCGGAGAAGCGTCTACTTTGTGTCACCCGTTTTCGCATACGTCTCTGAATCGTATGACAGTGCCGCACCTTTCATAAAATCAGTACATACGAATGTGTTATCGAAAAAAGATAATCGCCGACAAGTTCCATTGGGAATTTATCAAATTTAGGAAACAAATTAGTTTCGCAATTAGTACACTCTTCATATAAGACCTGTTAATCCATTGCTCTACTATTAAATAGTCGTAAATCTTATTTAAATACAGATACAACTATAATTTTAAAAGATAAACACTTTATAGAAGAATAATCTAGAAAAAAGTTTTTTAAAACAAATAATTTATGTCTCTTCTCAACAAGAAATTTTCTTCTATTATATTTTGTTCTCCAGTGTTTCAGTGCATACTAGGAACTCTAAAATTTAAGAGTTAATTTAGAATTTAAGTTCTTTTCTGTTTTCTTTTATAATAGAAGGAAATATCAAAGGTGATTTTTTAAAATTTTACGATTAAAATTTTTTTATTTTAACGAGGATCACATATATATTGTTATTTTAATTAACACATTCGTTGATGATGTAGTATTATTTTTTATAATCTACATCTTTTCGTGAATTAAAAATCATAATAGTGTGTATCAAAGTATTATTTATAATAATAACTTTATTGAGTATAGCGGTTAACAACAAATAATAGAAAGGCGTATATAATAATAAAAAAAATTTTAATTAACTCTCCGATTTTTCTTTGTAATTAATTTAATGTTAATAAATGTTCTTTAGCTCCTGATTTTATTTCATCTTCACACACAAATTATTTCATTAAAATTGAAATTAAATTTTATTCAATTCTCAGTTACGCTATTTTAGTTCATCTTCTATTATTCACAAATAATAAGTATAAAAATTTGTTAATATCTTCATCAAAAGTTCAACGTATATTTGTTCATATAAAGGAACAGCAGTGAATGCATGTGATAGCATAATCGCGAATGTGTTAATATGTAACAAATATATGAAGAGAAACTTGTTTTATGTGTCGAAAATTATCTTCGAAAATATTTATAGCTTTCCGCGCGTGCGCGCGCATAATGTATGTTACATACTTTACCGAACATGTAATTAAACTCCAAAATACAATTAAAACGATCAATTTATCGCATTTAAATAAATATCGTCGATACAAATATATTTTGCATAAATTTTCTATAAATATTTAACGTCTCCCGAAAAGAGCAATTCGATATACTATCCGTATTTTTATACTTGCGATAGTATACATGCGAGCTACAAAAAAAAAGTCATCGGAGCAATACCGGAAGTTAACTCGCGATTAAGTCAATCCACTTATGCCCATTTCCACCAACGTAGATTAACTTTAATCTCGGTTCGACTTACTCTTCACCTTTTTCTAGTTCTAAGAAACAGAAACGTTGATGAAAACGGGCGTTAACGAGAGTACGGTGTGATTTGTGTGCCGACAACGAGAAACGAGTCGAGAAAAAAATGAGAGAACTTTCAGTATCGCGATCTCTACGGGCGAGGGCCGCGCTCGAAAATCGAAATCGGGTGCCGCACGTCGCGACGCGTGACGCTTCCTTCGAGACGCGTCTCGTCACGCGAGAGCGTAGACGAGGAGAGGAGTGCGCCAACGAAGGCGCGTCGAGGATCATCAGGGGCGTACACGCCTGGGCGGCGCGCGTCTACCGTCTCGCCGGCGGAACTCCGCCCAGAGTTTCGACAGCGAGACTGTCCGCTGTCGGCGGCGTCCGGTCTCCACACCGGATTCTGCGCCCTGACGCGGCGCGGTGCGGCGGCCGGGAATTTGCGGAATCCGCTCGCTCGATGGACGCCGGTCCTTTTTTTTCCTCTCGCGACGCCGATCCCTCGAGCGCCAGGGGTGTCGGTAGCGACCCGCGTGAATTTTCACACAATATGGAACGGTGTTGCGAGTGTCCGGATATTATTACGCATTATTAATATTATTATTTATTTGATATTATATTAAACATGGATATACATTCTTTTGATACACGCTCAGAATCATGTGGCTTCATTTTTAAAAAACATTTTTATATCGAACGCATTTTGCGAGAGTTGTGGCTGTAGCAAGTATGAGATTAAGCGTGCGGGAAATACGCGCGAGTATATTTATACATGTTGAAAGATAAATTATGAGAAATTGTAATAAAGCTGTTTGGCTTAAAGAGAAAGAGACAGAAAGTTAGTTACATCTAGTGCGTGTAAAATATCCACACATATGTGTGTTAAATATTATATATATACTTATTCCTGCCCGTAAATATTTTTCTGATTTCTAGCTTCTATGCAGCTATCAATATTTTCTAAATTTCGTGAAAAGAAATGTTGAAATTGAATGTCTTTTAAGAGAATTCACAATGTGAGAAACACCCAGATGTTAGAACAACGTTATTCTTTATTGTACATTTATTTATGAATATTCTTTATAATTTATTCATAAACGTTATTATAAATGACATCATGTTAATTTTAAATCCACCTTTACTTGATACGTTACCGTACAATTTTCACGTTTTCAGTCATACATGTTGAAAATGAAAAATTAGCCTCGCATTGTCATTCCGTTTATCAGCTGATAAGTATAATTAGACGTTAATTATCATTAATTGGTTAAAATAATTATTCTTCAAGATAGAGTCACCTTCGTGGTTATATAACCATATATAAGTACAAAAAAGTTGGTTTTAGATAAAATTATCTGCAAAAAATATTATTTTTTTATCATTTTATTGTTTTATCGTAAGAAAAATATAGAGTCAATTTCTAAACTGCAAAACGGTTGTATGAACAGTATACATAAGAGTATTAAATAAAAATTAGTTTTAAGGAATAAGAATATTTTTTTAATAACAATCATTCAATTAATCACTCAAAATCAATAAATTTTTTTGCGAAATTTTCTGTTGAATTGACATAAAATATCCATAAAAGATCGGACCGTTCGTTTTAAATCATTTGAAATGGATGATTTAAAAAATAAGAATTAATAATAGTAAATGTAGAAAATAAAACAAAACTTAACAGTAAAATAGAGTCTGCAAATCAAGATTTAATCATCAAGATTAAAATTTTCATACAAAGACATTGATAAATTTTTGGATTATTAAAAATACATTATTTTTTATAAATTGTTTTTACTATTCTCTTTAACTTGCTCATAATTGAACAGAAAACATTAGCTAACGTAATCGGGCAGATTGATGCCTCAGAGGCTCTTATTATTATTTAGACAAATTCTAAAATAAAATGCTAATTTCAATTCAATAGATAAAAAAATTGCCAATGAGAGCCTCAGCGGATGTTGGTGCGTAAAAATTTAGAAATAAAATTATGCATCAACATTCCGCTCAAGTTCTTATTAGCAATTTTTCTTCATATATTGAATTTATTCTCAGAGCCATATATATCGTTTAATATCTTTATATCTTAACGCTAATTTCAATATCGCAAAAATTAAAGAGAAAACGAAAGTTTGTTGAATCAAAGAGTGTGACGTCACACGCACAAAATATTTGAAAAAATAAAAAAAATTATCGCAAAAATGGATGCTCTCTAGGCCTTTGAGATCTCTTTTTTGTCCTGATTAAGAGTTAATAATTAGCTAAACGCATAAATCTTAGAAGTACAAAAATTGGGAAACAATGAAAGAAATCTTATTCTATACTTAATTACAAATGGAATTTACTTATAGCAAGTTTAATTAAAAAAGTAATCAGTTTTGTTTCAAAGATTTCTATTAAAACAATCTAATAGAAATTGTGTAACAAATAAAAATCTTTCATATAACGCATCGCAATGGCAATGTCGATAAGCATGGATTTAAAAAGCAAATCAATGTTGCAGAATACCGTGCGAAACTTCATTTTTTCGAAGACATGTAGTTTGAAAATCAGAGACAATCTCTCGAGATTTTTTGATCGCAGGATGAAAGATCTCCGTCATTCTCGAATGTTCGATCGTGTTCGGTTGCCGACATCTGTGAGCTTAAGGAAACACACTCGCGTTGGACGTGTATACTCGCGCGTGGACGCGTAGAATCTCGCGACTACCATGAAAATTTCCGACCGGCCAGTGGATAAGGTCAGGGTGGGTGCGCGACCGAGAAAGAAAGAGGAAAAAAGAGCGAGAACTCGGGGACGAGACGGGAACGGGAGTCACCGGGAGGTGAGGGCAAGGTCGGTCAGGATCAAAGGGACTCGGACGAGCAGAGAGTGTCGGCGGCATCCCATTAGCTCCCAGAGACGACAACCACCTCGTATCTCGAGCTCGGATCCTCGGAGCTGAAGCGTACGACCCAACGCGCCAGAGCACGCACCTCTGTACTACGCGAGCGCGCGGCTCGATCTCTTCTCTCCTTCCCGATCCGAAATCATCTTGGAGATACCATCGCGTATTTGTCGCTATTTCGTTACACGTCTCGCTCACGTGGACGCGAATGATTTAATGCCGCCGGTGCCGGAATTACCGGACGCGGAGCGTATTTTCAACCGACCCGAATCTGTTAATCTCGTGCTTTCGACGAATCGTTCCTATGGAGGATTTCGAAATTACGCTCGTTATTTCGAGATTATAAAATGACAAAATGATCATACGTAATGGTAAAATAATCTTTCTACATTATAAAAGACGAACAATTACGATAGGAGATAATTGAGCGCTGATTCCAAACTTTCAATTTGTATAAAGCATAATGTAGTTTTGACGTTTTATAGCTTGTGACAATTCTCTCTCTCTCTCTCTCTCTCTCTCTCTCTCTCTCTCTCTTTCTTTTCTTCATTCTAAAAGCGGTTAATTTTTAGTCATCGCTCATTTCTAGCATAGCCGTCTAGATTATTGGCGTGGATCACATTTCGTCAATAATGAGCCAGGCGACAGATTACGATTGTAATTTGTAATTCGTACTTAAAATTTCCACGTAATATGACGGGAATCGTGATTACCATCCAATTATGGTGGATGGAAATCTTTCGGTACATGGAAGGTTAATCCCCCCGTTAATGTTGCAATCACATACGACGCGTCGATTGATATTACCATATTAGCACTCTGCCGCATATCACGCCATCGAATCTTAATCACATTCAATGCAATTTACAGTTTTACACGTTTAGAGACGTCCATCTTGTTTATTCGGCGTCTAGCGTCGATATAAAATAAGAGACGTATTTTGTACATTTTTTAATATTTGTATAATTTTAAATATGAACTTTTACGAAGGTACCGCATTGTGCGGTTCTGTGTATAGTTCAGAGCAGTGCTAGACGTACCCGCGTGATGTCTTTTTGAGTTGACCATCGAGAGTGCCTAGAAAAAGTTAAAAGCGTATCAACGGTACGGTTCACGTCGGTCGAGCCCTGATATAATTTATTCACGGGAGAAGTGCATGGCGGAGTCGCGTCGATAAAGACGGGGAGAATATGCTGCCTGGCCCTCGTCACGATTGATCGGTGGCAAAACTCGATCCCCGGAACGTTCCGAAGGATAGTAATGTCATGCGGCAAGGTGGTCCTCCCTCTTCTCCACACTGCCGTCCCTCTTTCCTCTCCTGTAGATAAAAGAGAGTTACGACCGCAACGATTTTGGAGCGGCTCGCTACTGGCCGAATGTGGGTGGCGGGTCGTCCTCCCGTTCTCCAGTTGTAAGTCATATATTTCGGCGATGAATGCCACGATATTTTTCGCTTGTTTTTCTTTTCACGAAAGAGACGATGTCGCTAAACACTATATCCACCTACGCGGCGATTAACGAGCACAGGACTGTATCTATATATCTTCACTTCTTATCATCTAAATCTGTAGGTTTTCACTTGTTAATATTAAAATGCATCTTAAATATTTGACCTGCAAATTATGTTTATATGTAGCTTCTCGCGATTTAGTATCATAAACCTTAATTCGGCATTGTTGTATAGATTAAAATCCTTCAATTAAAATCCTTCAATATAAATGTATGAGAGAGATAACGTTATTCGTTTACACAATTCTTAAGCGTTATTCGCAACGGATTTTCCCATGACAATAAAATCTACGTTCGATTCGTCTAAAAGTCGCCGATATGCAACCCGAAGTTTTCAAGCTCGTTATTTTCAGGCAGAGAGAAGAAAACATTAAAAAAAAGAAATGTGGAGATTGCTCTATGGAACAAGGAAAAGAAAAATAAAAAAAGGAAGATGTAGACAGATGCGGCTAAGAAATATAAGACGTTGAAGAAGAAAAGAACGAAGAGAAAAGAAGGGGGAAATGTGGAGGAATCGACGATAGAAGAAAAAGAGGGAGAGGAAGAGACAGAGAGACAAAGAGATAGAGAGAGAGAGAGGGGAAGAGGGGAGAAAGAAGGAACAAGGAGATATCTTGGAGTAGCTTGCTACTACGAAGGAGGATAAGAAGGGAGAAGCGGCGCCGGAGTTTGTGTCGAGGATGTCTGGTTGGCAGTTCAGAGGCGCCGACCGGGTGTCCCACGGCGTTCGTTTGGTATTTCATTAACACCTCCGCTAATTATTTCCCTTTTTTTACCGGCCAGTTTCGTAGCGGAATCGGGGAATGCACCTTACAAGCCCGCTCGGTGGAGTCTCCTCGCGCTTCTCGATCCGCTTTTCGAGCAGCTGGCCGCCCAAGATACGCGCCGTACAAGTCGGCGAATGTACGCAAATGCGTGTGCACACGGACACCCATGCACGCGCTCGCCTAAGTGCCGTGTTTAGCGGCGAGAAAAAGGAAAGGAAGAAGAAAGAGGCGACGGACGGGAGAAGTAGCGTGCAAATTTGCGAGCGGTATCAAGTCGGCAGAAATGCAGAAATCGCTTCGCTATGTCTGGTCGAATAGATCCGCGGGTCAAGCCGCACCTGTTTCCTCGTGATAGACGCACCGGTGAAAATGATCAGACATTATTCGATAATTCGATGTTCTTTCTCGGATACAAAAGTACGATTTGAATTTCGTCGTACATGCAGTTTATTGCCGTCAATCTTCTGCCAAAACGATCAAGAAACTAGGAGAAACTTCAACAAATGAAGTTTATGCAAAAATTGGGGAGGATAAAGAGTCGCGAATGTAACAGTCGTGCTTGAAGGCTTCACGCGAAGCTTCGGGAGAGATCTGCCTGAGTTATCGGAATAACCACGGTCCTAATCGTCTAGAATTCAACGCGGGATCTCGCTGGCGACATCCGGCCGGAGATGACAAGCGCGCTGGACCGAGCGCAGCATCCTCGGCGCCGCTCCGCCGATACGCGGCACAGCGCGGTCGACACTAAATTTAGGGCGTACGTTTAAATGAACGAAAAGGCCAGTCCTCAGATATCCCCCGTTGAAATTTATGTAGGTGTTGGCCGTGGCTTTTATCAGTCCGGCCGGCATTCCTGCGCGTCCACCCGGCGCCCCGACGTCGCCGCCGAGCAGGTTCTAATTCGTGCGACTCCGAGTCGGTCGCACCATCCCTCCCATGTTGTTCCAGTGATCCACCCTGCACCCAATGCGGCATTGATTTATCTTCATAAATTTTCCTCGCGCTTGATACGCGCTCTGCACCGCTGTTTCGCACAGAAACAAAGCGATGATAACGCGGATAACCGAAGAACTATCTATCATGCGTTTCTACCGTTCAGAATTTCGATGTTGAGCTCTGTAGAATTTGTCTTGTTTACTCGACATTAATCAATGCCAATTGTTACAGAGAAAGAACGATTTTGCTGAAATATTAAAAAAAAAGTTAGCTAGATACAAAAAAAATTATATTGGAAGCTCAAACTAGTTGTTTATAGAACGTTAAAACTTTTTCATGTTCGAATATCCTACATAATTATTTTGATGATCCAACATAATTATTTTCAGATTTGTACCCGGCCAAATTTTTCTATACTTAAGCAAAATCGTTCTTTCCTGTTCTACATAAATAATTAATTAATTAATTAATTAATCTTAATAAGAAACCTTTACACATTTTTCTGTTTTAAATCCTTGTACTCTCAAGAATTCTTTTTATTAGGATTCTCGAGTCCTAATCAAAATTTATAGATCGCAAATATTTAGGAGTAAAAAGAGTTGTTCTCCGAAAATCTAATCAGCAATGGGATGAGATCTCTGGAAAAAAATATAAAGATTGAAAGTGAAAGTAAAACAAGTAAGTAACCTCTGCCTTTTTACTGAGAAGTATTTAACTTTAATAAATGATTTTGTCTATCTTTTTAAATAAAATAAATCGATATAATTATTATTTGAGTGACCTATAATAATTATATATCGATGTATTCTACTCAAAAAGGCAGATCATTTAGTTGAATACTTGTCAGTAAAAAGATAAAATCAATCTTTTTACCTTCATTTTCATCTTTTTTCCACTTCATCACAAACTAGATTTTTAGAGATAGCAATTCTTTTTACTAATTGCGGCCTAAAAATTTTGATCAAGACCCGAGTTACAAAAATTTAACAAAAAAGTGCGTAAGGGCCCCTTAGGACTTAAAATGTTGATACGATCTCAGCAAGAGTCAATTTTTATGTCAAACTTCCTCATCGAACTTTCCGACGACATTTAACTTCTAAAATCTCCACGTTCATTCACTAAGAAAGTTCATTGTATTTCATAGAATGATTTAATAAAAATATCTGGCTCTCTTTCATTGAAAGAATTATTACGAGAAACAAGATAAAAGAGAAGAACTAAAATATTTTCATCCGTAAAAAATTTATGCATGCATTAATTTGGACGAGAAAGGACATAAGAAAATATAATCTATATTCTAGCTAATTTTTACAAAGAAACTGAATTAATCACTCTTCTTTTATATCCGAATATAAAACTATCACTGTCTCAATTACCGCACTTTCACGAACTTACACGTATTGCATAGTTATTTTAACAAACGTCTTATAACAAAAAGCAATTATTTTGCGATCTAAGATGATAACAGAACAATTATTATCCCGATCATCTCTTCCCTCGCGTAAAGATGCAAAGGATATAAAGATCTTTTACAGCCATCGAAAAATTCTCCGAGGAATCCCTTCGTCAAACATCGCCGGCACTTTATGGCCGTTCTACCGTACAAATTTTGCCTCGCTAAAAAACCGAAATGAACGCGTGCCTCGCAGACTTAGATAAATAAACGGACGACGCCTGTCTGCGTTCCTCGCTGTCCGAGAGACTCTATGCGTGTATGTTCGTCGCACGACAAGTGCACGTATCGAGGCGTGACTGCAGGATACATCCGGACGGCCACCCGTAGCAGGACCCGTTGTGATTTCTCCGGAAAAATCGTCCAGGATGAGATCGGGAACGACGATAAATCGGGCCGTATCGCGTTCCGAACGACGATTACGCTTTTTTATAAGCGACCCGAGCGCGATAAGCCCTCTCGAACCGCAGTGGCAGCGGTGCCTCTCGTTAGAGCGGTCTAATGACGGGAAGCACAGGACCTCACGTTCGATGCTCCGGTGTTGTAAACCGGAGACTCCGAAGGGTCTGGCGCCGGGCGCCGATCACAACCAGGCCCGGATGTCTTCGGTCCGGGCCTTCTGGACTTTTTCGTGACCAGAACAGTGACCAAATGGCCCGGATCATAGTGCGCGAACGTGGTACTTTTACATGGCAATCGCGCTTCCTGTAACGTACACCGATGCTGTCGAATCTCGCGCAAACGATCGGACCCGACATCGATGTTCGTCCTTACGAATAGGGACAACGTGATTCTGTTTCAGAGCAGATTTTTTCGATTCGGACCTTTTTCAACTCGGTGCCCCATCGTCCGAATTAGAATGCCTTTTTATTTAGCGATTACCGTCGCGGGAATTTAGATCGTTATCGTCACACATTCTAGCATCGAGATCCGAGCTCGCTGAAATTACGTAGTTTCGAGATCACGCGTCACGCAATGATATCGATGTTGAGATTCTTATCACGTAGTCGTACCGATTAATCAATCGACGACACGATAAGTCACGAAACGTTATCGGACGTCTTGTTCGGTGCGCCCGCGACGCCTTTTTCTCACCGGGCGGCACGCCTTTGATCCGCGGGACACGCACTGATTTTTCGTTGTACACGCTCCGCGAAGAATCTCTCCGATCGCCGATAACTCTGTGTACCGAACGATTGCGTTCCCTCCGTTCGTTGGATAACTGCCTCGAGAATCGTCGGGACATTGTCGAGATTTCGATTTTTGCCGACACAAATCAGATATATAATTCCGCGTTCATCTATTTTGCTATTCTGCCGATTTCTGATCTCTTTAAACCTGCTATAGAATATAAATATAAAATATAAACATAAAGTTTAATTTAATAATAAATAAATAACGTAATAGTTTTATACATATTAAAGTAATTTTATTTTGGCTTCCTTCAAGTTAAGAGAACAGTATTATCTTATATGTTTCAAATGCATTCGGATTGATTTCGTTCTTTCAAACATCGGTAAGGGAGGGCGGGTGAAAAAAATATAAGTAATTTTTGTATTTTTATCCTCAAAAGAGAGAAAGAAGAAGAAAGAGAGAGAGAGAGAGAAAGAGGGAGGGAAGACACGCAGAGAAAACTCGCGTCGAGACACTGATATATGTCTACGCGCTTCGATAGAAAAGGCCCCGCATCTAATTCAATTGCAGGCCGCCGTTCCGCAAACACTCATGATAATTCAATCAAGCCTACCCTATGACGTTATATCCACTTTCCGCCGCCCCTGCCGAGCCTAACCCCCCCGTATGATGGCACCGCTGCTGAGGGTGGAAACGGCTCGTAATCTCCGTATGAGAACATCTGCACTCTAATCGGCTGATGATTTCCAGCGAAGCCGATCTCCCCCGCTTCTTAACGCGCACGCGTCTCTCCTCTCACGCGTACGAAATAAATCGTTCGTTGGCATTGAGCGTTCGCGGGACAAACAATCGGGATTAACGACATGCGAGTTGAGAGCTGAATCTTTATTTCGTAGTTGATAACAGCATACTGGTTTCTCGTCCGGCAGATACCGAGGTCGTGTGGACAGTCGTCATTTGAAAAAAAAGCATCGTATAAAACTGGTTTTTTAAGTTTAAAAGATTATTAACATACTCGCGATCATATTGTAGGCTAATACCGCACGCATTCGATGCCATTCTTTTATATGAGCAAATGATCGTTGAAAATCGAGTATTTTGCTTATGAAGATACTGATAAATTTTTATGAAAATTATATATAAACAGTAGAAAATGTGTTTAAATAATGAAAAGTATAACTGAGAATTAAACATGTGATATTTGATTTTTATTTTAAAAGTAATTTGTGTATAAAGATGATATGAAATAAAGAACTAGAGAATATTTTTTTATTTTATTAAATTACAAAAAAGAATTAAAAAAAAATAGTTATGTTAAATATCATTTTGATATATATAATATGATTAAAAATATATAAATTAAACAGATTCATATCAAACAATTAGTAAAAGAGAAAATAATCAAATAAGAAGTAATTTTTTACATAGAATATTAAAACACAATAGAATTTATAATTTTGAGTTAGTAATTTATTACACAGATCTTAGGAAAAAACTTATAAAATAAACAATACATGAATAAGTTAGTAAATAAAGAAAAATTAAAACTTATAAAATAAACACAAATTAATACGTAAATAAGCGTTTGCTTTTTGTCATAAACAAAAGATATAGTATATGTGACCGGCTACCAAATTTAATTCACGAAAAAAATAGTTTAACATCAGTCGCAAAGTGTTACGTTCCTTATGAATTAAATCCTACCATTTTTTATGACTGAATCAATATTCATTTGAAAAATTCTTAAAATTTATGAAATTTTTTTACACTCCTGTATAGGAAGCATAGGTAGCATAGAAGATTTCCCGCTTGATGAAAATTAAAATTCTTTTTTGTTAAATATAATTTCCGTTTTTACATTCAGAGAAATATCTAAAATATTTTTCGAGGAAAATATCTTGAAAACAAGAAGAATTCAAACATCTTATCTCAGGTATTTTCGGATACACCTATCGGATCGGAATGCTCATTGTTTCGTGATACCTCAAGAGAGAGATTGTCAGATAAACAAAGCGTTGTAACACATCGTTATTTACATCGCGCATGTTAATTGCGTAGGTGCTTGGCGCAATTTACACGATATTACGACGATACGCAGACGCAAGCACACGTGCGTGTTTCGAAGATGGAAAGAAAAGAAAAGAGAAAGACGGATATTTAAATGTTTAACGCAGAATAGAATTACGTATGCGCGTTGAGAAATCCCGGTGTTAACGTCGTGGTCGTTTTCTATGTACGAAATGCTGATACAGCGTAACTCTGTTTAGGGTTTAATCATGCAGATGTATGAATCGTTAAGGGGGCAAATTATTTTTTTAGACAAAAAAATATTTAACAATATTGGAAATTTATTTAAAGAAAATTTAATGAATTTATTTGAATTTTATATTTGTACACGGAAAGAACGATTTTGCTGAGAGATCTAAAATTGTGCTGGATATAGAAAAAAATTTTGTTAGCTTATCAAAATAATTTTGTTGGAGAAATTTTGATATTCTAGCGACTGATTCGAGCGTTCTACATAATTATTTTCAACAAAATTACTTTTCTGATCTATAACCAGCTAAAATTTTAGATCTCTCAGCAAAACAATTCTTTCCGTGTAATTGTAACAGTTACGCTTAATAAAAAAATGTATTTTATTTTTTGTGCAAAAATGATGTCAGCGATGATTGTTTCTGCCTGCAATTCGTGCACGCTTCCATGATTTGTACGATTTATGTTTGTACAATAATCGTAGTCTAATCAATAGTCTAATCAGTAGAATCAAAAAATTTTTTATAAAATAACGTAATTATAGTCTGATTTCGAGTCAAATTTTTTATTTCAAACTGTATTTCTTAAGTCATTTTAAAAAAATTATTTTTTGTTCACTCCTTTTTTTATAAAATAAAAAAAGGAATGGAGAAAAAAATGTGTTTTAATTTTAAAATATAAAAATTAAATTAAAACAAAAATTCAAAAAAACGAATAGAGGATTATAAAGAATGTTATTAAGAATATTTATATAAATTTTCAATTTAAAAAGTATTAAAATAGTAGCCGAGTTATCGTGGAAATCTTGACGGACTCGTAAATGACAGATCACGAATTCGAATCCAGACATCCCGTACAGATTTTTAATTCATAATATTTAATATAGAGCCGAATGAAAACGAAAATACATATATGTAACACCGGATACTAAAGGCTTTGCGGAAAATTTATTCAGGGTTAGTGTCCAAGGAATTCTACTTTCATGGCGGTCGGGAGAGTCTCACAGATACCACCGTGAAAATTATAGAGACTGGATTCTTTGGACACTAATCCGGAATAAAACAAATTTTCCATAAAAAAAACCTTTAATATCCGGTGTTCTTATGTATATACTACGTTTGTTTTTTTGTTGGCTTCACATTGGTATGTACGGGATGCGTGGATTCGAACTCGCGATCTGTCACTTACGAGTCTATCGCTCTCATACGGAGCCACACGATATTCCCAAGATAGTGCAGAAAAACATTTAAAGTTTTACGATAAAAATTTTCTAAAATAACATTTTTTTAAATAAATTTATCGTCCGCAATATCAAGGCCATAAACCGTTATTAAGACTATATGTATAGCTATTAAAAAGGCTATATTTAAAAATCAATTTTTTTTCCTCCAGAAAAGTAATTTGCTTCCTTAATTAAAACCGACATAACTGTATCTCGCCGCGGGACTTGACGAGGGAAGGAGGTAGAAGATCGACGGGTTTTTTGCATCCCCGACTGTCGCTGTAACGCGAATGAATTTTATTCGGTTTTAGCGAGCGAACATTTCTCGTTTCGAAGGTCCATCTTAAATATAGAACACGAAGCTGCATACAACGCGATTTTCGACGACTTTTAAATGAGAGAAATTGAAAGAGCAATTAACGCGTGTGTGCTTCATCAGCGTGTAATGTCTCTCATGTGTTTTATAATTCATTTTATATACTGTTTTATCTATTACATTTATATGGTGTAATGTCTAAAAAAGTTAGAAAGAAAGTTATCCACTTATAGAGAAAAATATAAATTATGTTTGAAAGACCGTTTGCAACGATAATTTATTTGTACGAATGTACAAATGAAATAATTTTCAATAAGTATCGAATACAGACCGCCGCGTTGAAAATACAAATAATAACAGAAAGCGCCAGTATGGTCAAGATCTTATCGTGCCAATGTTTCTTGTGTGATCGTTTAAACATCTTCAAGTTCATCAAACTGCGCGCCGAAATCATTTTCGGTCTTAAAACACAGTCATAAACTGAACGACAATAATAAAAAAATAAATATTTTTCATTTTTCGGAGAAGACTTTAATGTAATCTTTTCCTCCTGTATTTTGATTACCGAAAGATGATTATCGTTATCAAAATGTGGAGAGTAAAACCGGCGCGAGAAGCAAAACCGGCCGAGTCTATTTTCGATCGCGCGATCAAATCGGAGAATGCATTCCGCGGTCAGGTGGAAACAAATGAATCGCGCAAATTCGCAGAATTTCGGCTAAAGTGACTGTTTCTCGTGCCGCTTCGAATAGTCGCTGGAATCTTTCAAATACAGTTTTTATCGCTAACCGATGATCAAACTCACGTCCAGAGTGTAAAATTGACTATTCTTTGCGCAACATATCAAAACTTAATCCTCTAAACTTATTTGTTATTGTGTCACAGAGTTATCATTGAGATATCGTTCATTAAACTTTGCCAGAGATTTTTTGTTTGCCGAAATTTTTCAGACATCAAACGCTTCGATTAAAGAACTTCGTCGAAAGAGACATCGAAACAATGTGGAACACAGATCTCTTTTCACATCGACCCCTTTTTCATGCTGTCGAAAATTGTACTCGCATCAAGATTGTATCACATTGCTACGGAAAGAATGGTTTTGCTGAAATATCTAAAAATTTAATTCGATACGAATCTGAAAATAATTTTGTTGAACCATCAAAATAATAATGTAAAACGCTCAAAGATTTTCGACAATGCCGCAAAATACTTCAGCAAAATCATTCTTTCCGTATGTATGATCTCGCAATTTCATATTAATTTAATTATTTTTTATTCTCGATATGCGGCGGTACCTATATCGCGGTCATCGACTTAATTATTCATCCGCCTCATTGAACACATTATCGAGTTAATCGCGAGCATAAATTAAAGATCGCGATCCTATCGTTGACGCGCTCGTGCGAACGCGCATGCCACCCGCCATTCTTACTCGCGAATAATATAGCGCCGCAATAATTATAAACGATAAATACGGCTGATATTAATGCTGCCCCCGCGTTAATTGCGACTTCGTCGGATCGCGCGCGCGCGAAAAACACGTGTTAAATGCAACACTGTAACATTTAATTACAGAAAATCATCGGCGAATCGTTTCGCACCGTTGAATATTCCATGTATCCGATTATGAAAATGCGATAACTCGCGTTAATAATAAATGAGCATACGAGCGCCGGTTGCACGTGGAAAAGGCTCCTGCCGACTCCTGCGTGAGCGACATCACTGACTCTATGGCGCAACTATAAGTTCCTCGGGTGTAACATACTGTCAGACATATTCCCATTCCGAATCCAATGGTAAGCACTAATTTTACACTCGAGATCGCTAATCATCGATGCGATGTATCGGCAAAATGAAAGAGAAAATGACGTCATTTTTGAAAGGTTCGTTTTCTCTCTTTCTCTTCCTCTCTCTCCCTCCTCTCTCTCTCTCTCTCTCTCTCTCTCTCTCTCTCTCTCTCTCTCTCTCTCTCTCTCTCCCTCACTCATTTAATCTATTCTACATTGAGTTATTAAACTTTTGTTTATTTATATTTATTATATTGTACATATATTTACTAAATTTTTCTTTATCTGTAATCTTTTTCTTTCGTAATTTTTTATCTATTCTTACATTAA
>JANQDE010000005.1:932074-966945 GCA_037157785.1 Cephalotes varians | reverse complement strand
GTGTACCTGTATAATGCTTCCGCATTTGAAGAAACGTTATTTTAGAGCGCTCAATAAATGATACGATAATGAAGTTTGTATGAAGATTGTAACTTGAATATAATTCGTAGTGTGACAATATTTCTCTGAATGCCAGAATTCAATAGACGATAATCGCGATTTTTAATTTTATTATTTTGAAATTTGAAATCACGTCGCCAGATATTTAGGAATAGCTGTTCTGATGCTGTAACAGAGAAATATATTAAACAATAAAGTTTTGTGTTCGTTGCTGAACGAGTCGCGACTTGTCATGGGGTAATTTGCATTTTGGATTAATATTATCATTCATTATGCACGCGACTTGACGCAACATTAGCATATATCGCATATCGAAGGTTTTTGACCAACTTAACGAAGGATGTTTTAACGAGATGAACAGCCGATTGATAATGTATAATATTGGAAATTATCTAAGTTCCCTTAGACATGTTTTGGCATTTCTATGATCGCTCTTAAGCGACTTTAAGATAATTAACGATTGATCTTGTCGATCTTCTCTCGCGTATTTCTAACAAGCACATTAAACAGGTTTCGCGCCCGTTTCGCTTCACTCTTGCCTGTTCCGCTTGCGATCAAGGATATCTATCCTTGATTTACGGTCAATATTACGTCGGAAAATACGTAGGCGATACGCGTCTTCGGTAATGGACGATGTTCCAAGGTTTATTTACCACAAGTGCACTTCATTAACTGTAAATTGTTCGAAAAGCATTCGCGGATTCGAGACTGACGATTTTTTCCTTCCTTCTTCTTCCTTTTTTGCGGAGGCTGAGCGATCTTTTTATGATTCGCGCCGCAACGCGAGTCGTCGCCCATAAATCACGCGGACTTTAACTGCCGCCTTATCACACGACAAAAAGATTTTATTCACCTGCGATGACTATACACGCGTGCGACGACTTCCCGGTAATTTCAATGCCAACGGAATTGTAATTGACGTCGCATCGTGAAACGAGGTCGTTTCGCGATTCTTACGCGCTCGGACCGAAGTATTCGAGATGCGTATCGCAATGGTATAATAATTCAGCGTCGTTTGTGCGTATAGTTTTGCGTTTGCGAGGCGTTCGATCTAATCATTCGAGACGTACATCCGTCGTTACTGTTGAATCTTTTTTTCGGCTCTCTGCGATTTCAAATCTGAGAGGTATCTACTATACTTAGCGAAAAATAATCGTAAAATTGTTATTATTAAAACTGCATTACCCTATGACGATTGTACAAACATTATGAAAATAATTTAAAAATAAAGAATAAAAGCTAGATTTCACGATACGCGGACAAGACCAATCGTGCGAACTGCAGCCACATTGTTCACGCTGAATCAAAAATTAATTCCAAGCATATCCGAATATTAATTGATCTCGATTCGTTTTGTTACTGAGATTCGATTCCGTGATTTTCGAACCACAAGGATTTTAAGATACTTAAAAAAACATGGTATATTTATAGATAATAATTAATAATTAATAATTATTATTTATAAATAATAATTAATAATTTTGTATATATACATCGACGGACGCATCGTATTATCCATGTTTAGTGTATTTGTACTCTGATTTAGCTAGCGTGGTAAAATAATGAATACGAGAGAATGATTATTTGGTCATCTAATTACGCGACGTGCGCGCAACGAAGTGACACATTAAGCTAATTGTCGAGCAATCGAATTTTTTAAACGTTTAAACAGCGCCGATGTAAAAACGATGCAAATCGTCGTTAATTGATGGAGAAAAATTACCATCGTTAAAAAAAGTCGCTTTCAATCAAACAAGATTATTTGTAGGATCGAGTCAATCACTGATGAAATTTATTCACTTTCTGGACGAAATTAGAACGATTCGTTGCACATGACAATTTCGCGAATGAAGATCGGTGGAGAACGGAAAAATATCATATCCTACCGGCATATCTTATTTTCTTACTTTTATATTTTGAGCGTGAAATAACATGTATACATATTTAGCGGTGTCTGTCTTGCTCCGCAATTTTATGCCTTTATTAAACTTTACGCGCTTATAATTTACGTTATAAGCGACATGAAACGGTAATTGATTCCTACGCGTCGCGAATCTTCTTCATATATTTCAGCATTACATGAGCTTCTCGCGTAAGTCAGACTGATCAACTCTGTGAAATAAGAAGCAGAGAAAATCGAGGAGGTTGTAAATTGAAATCGCGTGGTATTAACCCGTTCCGTGCAAACGGGAATATTTCGAGTCCAATCGATTTCTAGCCATGAAAATTTCTTGTAACTTTGAAAGGTCTCCTCCCACCCCTTATATTCCATCTTTTTTCAAAATAAAGTACAAACATTTATTCTACAAACTTGAAAGTATATTCATGAATTTTTATAGATTTTTTGAATCACTTTAAACAGATGAAACAGTGATCGAAATACCCCCGTTTTTTTTTTACGGATAAGGTGTCATTTTTCATGGTATTGTAAGGGTTAAGGTCAAAATATTTATAAGTGGAATTTACATGTATGTGTGTGTATTTTGTGTGCGTGTGTGGGGGAGGAGGTGGCCTCCGAGAGAGACTCGAACATATCACTTTCGTGTGAAAAGCCGAAGACTCGAGTACTCACTCTGCGTGGGATCGGCGGGTTCGTCCTGTATATTGACCGGTGAAATCTTCAGCGATCTCGGAGGGCCCTGAAAGCCGATGGGCCCGGGCCCCCCGGCTGCGCCCACCCGCTGCATTACGCCGGCAGCCCCTATTTCCGCAGCTCTGCCACTCCTGCGCACCTCGCGCGACGGTTTTCGAGCAATCTTGAAGCCTTCGTACGCCGACCACCGGCCGTACCCTTTAAACTCGCGAAAAACGACTTCGACCTGTCTTCGGTATGTCTGATACCTTCGGGGCGCTATCGAGGCTCACTGGGGGGGTTAAATCGCCCCTGACACGTAAGATAAGACCGTTTTGGGTTTTCCTGCTGTTTTCCCGTGTGTCGCGAATAATTAAAATTCTCATGCGGTTAAAAAAACAGAGAATTCACGCGTATTCTCGATCGAGCTATTCAACCGCACGATATCAATGTAATGTGTCGGGATACCTACGTTATTTTCATCGAAATTCGAAATGACGAATACTCGAAAAGTTCGTCATCAACTTCAAAGACGAGGAATTAAATTAATCTCGAATGTGATTGGCGCTCCGACACATCTGTTATTTCGGCTTGTCACTAGCCTGTCCGGTTCAACCAAGTCCAGTTCGCCTTCACGATTTCTCGTTTCGTTCACTCGTAACTTGTTATATTTTTTTTTTTATATTTCCACGACTTCTCGAGAGTTCTTTCAATTTTTTCAGTTCCGGTACTTCCGATTGACTTCTCTTTCTCGCCGAGTTTATCTCGGCTCGATTCTTCCGCTCTGATTTCCTTATCGAGATTTTCTTTCCGAGATTTTCGAATCACCGCACTTGTTCGACACTCGCTGAATATCGCGAAACTTATCTCGCGAGTTCGGCGAGAGATTTCTCGTGGTTCTCAAATGCAAATGCGATCATAGACATGATCGATGGTGACGTAGAACTTCGAAAACATTTCTGACATCCGCGATCGGTTTCGACGTTCTTGCCGGAGCAAACGAGCTCCGAAATCGGCTCCGAATTGCGGTTCCTTATCGGAATCGCGACAAGATTACGTTCTCGTCACTCATCGGTAGCGCGAGGCGAGCAGTAGCGCGACGTAGCGACGAATATTCCGCTATTGAAGCCTTTGACGAGACGAGTCGAACGATAACAGACAGCGGTAAGGGCAAACGAAAGAAACGATCATTGTGGCAGAAGCTGGACGAGACGTCCGGAGAAAGGTAGAGACCACGGAAGAGGAGGGAAGGGGACGACATGTCGGTGGGATGAGAGGGGAGCAGGTGAAAAGAGAAAGAAAGGGCAAGAGAGAGAGAGAAAGAGAGAGAGAGATGGAGGGAAAGGGAGAGAAGAAGAGAGAGAGATAGGGGGAGAGAGAGAGAGAGAGAAAGGAGAAGAGAGACGACACGGTTGCACGAAACTACCCCGACGAGACTGACAACGCGGGGCTCCGGGAGCCACTGACTGCCAGTTAGGCGTCTCGCTATAGTCTGCTCGAGAATCCAACCCAACCTAACCGGACCCTACTGCCGGAGAGATCCCCCACTAATCGCTCTATCGCTCTCTCGCTCCACCAACCCTCTCGCTCGCTTTCATCGCGAGCCCGCAACCCCTCTCCATTAGAGCCTCGCGGCGGATCTCCGTAACTTTCCCTACCACCTTCGGGCGTTCCTATCGAACGCCAGAGAGCGGCGCGCGACAACGAACGATTCGTCCTCGCGGCGGAGTCGACGCCGTCCGGGATCCACGCCTCCGCGGCCTCCCGGCGAACCGGCAACAAAATGGCCGTCGCGCACCTAATCGATTCGCGCGTGTGCCTATCCTCTCTCCTGCCTATCCTCCGCGACTCCACGCATCCTTCTCCTCCGCCGAAGTCGTCCACCTCCATCGCGTCGCTCTCCTCCTACCGATGCTCACGTTATCATCTCTCTCTCTCTCTCTCTCTCTCTTTTTCATTCTCTTCCTCTCCGCCTCTCCTCCGCGTCGCTCTTGCGCCTTCCTTCTTCCTGCCACCCTCCTTTGTACGCCTCCGTTGGTTGCCCTTCGTTGTTCCTTTGTCTTGTTTCCTCTCTCTTTGTCTTCCTCCATCGCCGCCGATATATCGTCGGGTTCGCCAGCTCGTCTTCGCCGACATATTTTCCATCGTTTCTCTTCTTCTCTCCCCTGCCTCTCCCTTCACTCTCTTCTCCCCTTTCTCTCTCTCTCTCTCTCTCTCTCTCTCTCTCTCTCTCTCTCTCTCAGCTTCAGCTCTTTCTCTCCGTTAATCTGCTCGCTGCCGTGATGCTACTCGATGAGCGGTAACCAAGGGCCGGTATCTATGTCGTGTTCGTGGCACGCTACGCTCGTGTCCACTCGACTGCAACTCTCCTCTTACCATGTCTCTCGTTTGTTTCTCGACTATCTTACGATTCCGTTGTGCCGGTACATCCATCGCGGTCCACTCTATCTCACGTGACTTGCGACCAGATCGTCAACCAGTCGCACTTATATGATCTTTTCTCGTTAATCGAGCCGTTAATTAATTTCTCGATGGAACGAGCGAAGATTATCACGTAGCTAGCAACGAAACGTTCTCTCTGTGCACAAATTGGACCGGTAATCGACGAATACTTGGCATCGCCTCGTATTCGGTCGAAGAGATATGTGTTCGTCGACGGATGGAGCTATCTCTCTAATAGCGATCACTTATACACGCGGCGCGCAATTTTTCAAAATTGACAGACATCCCGACGCCCCTCGTTCCCTCTATTTCGCGTTGAATCTCGAAAACGTTCCGGCTGTCGAGCCGTTTCCCATCGTCCTCCTTTCTGAGTAAACCGTCGCTTTAAAGGAATATTCGAGGACACCTCGAACGTGTCTCCGGTAGAGAACGGCGGGACTCTTCCTACCGCCGCATGAGGTATCGATTAGGTCGATTTCTGCGCAATGTCCGACAAAGGCTAGAAACATCGCGCAGCGAAAAATTCGGTTCGGATTCCATCGGATGAGAAAGGATGTGCTGTTACCCTTTTAATTTAAGTATACTCAGCCGATGGCTTTGAGGATAAACCGGAATCGAAAAAATTCGATGTGCGCGAACGGCCGAAATCGAGACTGCATTTCATCCATTAATTTTGATCACGGAAGTCTTTCGATTTCGAAAAAGTGACGGAGCAATTAAGAGAAAAAAAAGAAAATAAGTGAGGCAAGTGCATGGGGAATGACGGAATGGCGGAAGAAGAGAAATATATTTTACAACTATATACGTGCATTAATTTTATATATATACATATATATATACTTATTCTCGAGTAAAGAAAATATTTGTTATTTGTTATTTTAATCCTAAAATCACAATGCGCTTTATTGCGAACCAGAATCACAATGACTGCTATATTATTTAAAAACTTCTCTCTCTCTTTCTCTTAATAGTAATACAGTTGATTAATATTTGTTAATGATAAAATGACTGCAAAATAAAATGTTATGTCTTAACTTTCCGCGTAATAACTTTTAATTAAATTCGCTCACGTATAACTCTCTCGACATTGAATCAAAACGCTTGTTCGCGCTGCGATTCTAAAATTAGACGTTCAGCATGTTCTCGTGTGATGATAATTTCTTTTACAACAGCCTCGCTTCCTGGGAAAACTCTCCCGATTTCGGAGAAGACGCGCTGCGATCTGTATTGTTATATACGCGCTACCGTTCCTAGATTGAAAAGCGGCCGAAGTATGATTGTTACGAAAAGACTTTGATGAGGGATCTAAATTCTTGCTGGATACAAATCTGAAAATAATTTTGTTGGATCATCAAAATAATTTTGTTGAATTTTAAAGATAATGAGCGAGGCTGCAAAAAATGTTGATGAATTCTAGCCGATTATTTTGAGCGTTCTACATAATTATTTTGATAGTTCAACAAACTTTTCTGGTCTATATCCAGCTAAAATTTTAGATCTTTCAGCAAAACCGTTCTTTCCGTGCGCAAAATCGAGCTGATTCACCGAATAGAATTTGAATCAAGTAAGTGGAGTGCCTAAAGAGGCTATCTCTGGAATCTCGTGTTTGTCGAACTCAGTCGCGTATATAATAACTCATTCTCTCAAATTTTTTAGATTGATTCATCTTCGTCCGGTTAGCGGACGAGCGATTGTATTGTCACTGGATATCGCTTTTATCATTGATGATGATGATGATCAAATAAAATTTTGGCTTTTTCCATTCTTACGCCAAAGTTTGAAGCGCGCGCGTTTCTCGCAGAAGTAAATATTTCCTTCGCGCTTGACGGGTCGGTGATTCATTCTCGCCACATTATCCGACATTATGATTCAACGAGCGTGCTTTTTGCCTGAAAGTCTTGTTAAATTGTCTGGTCTCTACAAGATACGTCGCGCGCACGGTTGTATCAATGTTTGACAAGATTACGTCTGCTGAATGGCGGATTGAATATCGCGATAGTTATCGTTTTCGTATTCCAGCCAGAAAAAAAAACATGGGCATTATTCGATCAATTAGAATCTCTCTTTTTTTCGCTAATGTACTAAATATCGCGCGGAGGAATCATTCTAGAAATTATTCCATTAGATTTCATTGTAAAATACGCGCGTTCGTGATAGTAATTATAAAATACATAAATGCAGTAGCGTGGAATTAAATGTCAGTGACTGTAAATTAAAAAATCCTTTTTTCCTTAAACTGTTATTTTTCACTCTATAAAATTTGTATATCCGTATAAAATTATAATTTCAGGATCAAGTCGGTTCGGAAATCAGCGTTGTGTGAAATTGGAGAAAGATACGTGATATTAAAACAAGTATACTCGCTTGCAAGAGCATTAACGTAAAAATCGATATCTCAAGTCTGTTCGACACTAGAAAATTATCGATCGATCGATCGAAGATATTAACGAAAGTGAAAGCTAATGCCATTTAGACTTCGGTATTGTAGTTTAAAGTGGATAAAGATAAGATATCTCTCTATTTGCTAAATATTACCGCGTCTCATTTCACGTGAAATATTCAACGTCATGGTAATTTAAAATAAAGACTGTCCTTTCTCAGCTGTTCATCGATATGTTGTCTTTGCTCTAGTGTATAAATTAAATTAAATAGTATCGGCGTTTTCTAACACTATATTTTCGTTTGCGGAACGCGATGCTCAAAGTATCTAAAAATTTAGCTAGATTCAGATTTAAAAATAATTTTGTTGGACAGTAAAAATAATTACGCTCGAGCATAACGCTGCAAAAAGTTTTGACTTTCTAGCAACCAGCTTGAGCGTCCTACATAATTATTTTGATGGTCTAACAAAATTTCATTTTCAAATCTATCTAGCTAAATTTTTAGATACCTTAGCATAAATATAATCGCAAACGAATATAAAATCGGACTGCTGCGATTACGCACTTAATGTAAAACGCAGCCCTAATTGAAAGTGGACCGATTTTGTCGATTTCTTTCGACCATGTTCGTCATCCGATTTCGCAGGATCAATATTGATTCCTTTGCAGCCGCGACGAAAAGTATAGTCCAAACTTAAACGGGCAACGGAATATAGGCGCGGCTCGCGTGTCGCACGACACAACGGCGCGATTCAAGCGGAAGCTTTTTTCTTCGAACTGGAGTTGAAAGGAGCTTGCGCAAAAAAAAAAGAAGGAAAAAGAGCAGCCGCCTCGCGTGGCGTGCTGCGATTCGCACGGCAAAAAAGAACGGGAAGAGCTTTAGCGGTTCGCTTGCGGCACATTTAGCTAATCCGCGCTGCGCCAGCGAGTCGATCGGCGAGCCGGGAGGAATACAATATCGGGGACTGTCCATTTTGCTGATAAAAGATCCAGCTTGTCGTGCAACCTCGTGTACCTCGTAGTCTACAGAGAATTTTTTTTTTTAATGAAAAAAAAAATATAAAATAGGTCAAATTTTAATGGGTAAATGGCAATTTTCTCACGAAAGGAATTGTGAGAAAAATTAAAGAAATTGTAATTTCCGAGTTTGGTATCTTTCACGTTTTACTTTGTAGTTTATGGGGGATTTTTTTTTCAAAAATGTTAAAAGATGTTTGAAAAAGTAAATTAAATGAAAAAAACGGAAATAATTAATATTGTAATAAAAAATTAAAGGATATGTAAAGTTTTAGGAATATGTGACATTTGAATTTGTACAGAAACACACTCGATTGACGATTGTACAATGATTCTAATTGTAATCAGTATCAGCGCGAGTCTCTATCAAAGGGGCCGAAAGAATTCGTCGACAACGATTTTATGAGCCTCTGTTGAGGATAACGTCGACAAATGAGCGCGCATTTGGCCTTTATTTACGGAGAAAGTTGCCTCAACAATTTTATGCATTCTAAATGCTTGTATCGATACTTCGAATGTCACGAAAACATTGTTGAATCATCGTTAGAGCGAAGATAAGCATTTCCGCTTTTATTATCTCGAGTTCAACGATGAGTTCAGCTACGTAAGAGCCGTTTCGACATTTTTCGGAAACGTTTGTTTCGTGTTTAATGTTTACGAAATCGCACGTGAGCTAAATTGATCAGAAATAAATCGCGAATTTTCGGGATACGCTTACAAAGCGCGTGAGCGGAGAAAGCAAGTTACGAACGATACGGACGATTTTGACACGATGACATACGTTCGAACTTACTATAAATGTTTGTGACGTACACCCCGTAGTAATCGTAAAACTGTCAGTATCATTACCATCAAGAGGCATCAGGTCGGTTTACATCGAATTTTATGTATATCTCTTTTTTAATGCGAATCGACAATCGACTTCGAGATAGTTATAAATAAAGGAAAAAATTTTTTATTCTCTCTTTCTCTTTCTCTCTTCTCTCTCTCTCTCTCTCTCTCTCTCTCTCTCTCTCTCTCTCTCTCTCTCATAAATTAAAAATGTAAATTTTATAATTTTTTTATTTTACAATAATTTACAATAATTTTTGATTAACAATTAAGTAAACAATGTGAATAAATTAGAATACAAAATGAAAACAAAAAGATAGAATACAAAAAGAATATAAAAATACTAATAAAAGCAAACACAGAGGTTGATCATGCATAAAAATTTTCATTATTAAGAAATCATATTTCGATCCTCGAGCCATCTTCAATACGTAAAGAAAAATTAAGAATAATGAAATTCGCACTAGATATAAAAAAATAGAGTTCAAATATAGCGAAACTCATAATAAATTAAAGTAGGGTGCATAAGTCAATTAATTCGGCATCGTGAAGTTGTCCACTATTAAAATGAAGATTATCGGTGCATAAAAATGTTTTGTCAAATGCACGATTTGAAGATCGACGTTAAGTTAAGATTATAAATACAGTTAAATGTCAAAGATTTAAGACGGCTCAACGCAAAGTGGTGATCTTGTCAATTAAGTAAGTTACGATTTACTTATTTATTCTGCTTTAAGTTTGTGTGCAAAGAGATTCGCACAAACATTTATTAAACACACATACACACACAAACATATAGATACAAATACACACACGCACGCATACACATAATTCTGCGAGAACATAATTTACACATTATTTTCTACACTAATTTAATTATTATTTCTCATATCTTAAATATAATATCTATGGATATTGTTAAATTTATATTAATTAATAATGTTGAATTAAAAGATCGTTCCAAATAGTCCCAGAGCGTCTAACAAATAACGATTCTATTCGATTCTTTGCGATTCTAACGTATCGCAATCGATGTGGAAAAATGACGAAAGCCTCCGCACCTTCGAACTTGCCGTTAATCGGAAAACGTTTCTTGACGATATCGAGTGTCAGAGGATCGTCCATCTTAGCGACCGGTAAAGCGCAGCGCGCCTTCGAAATTATAAGATTTTACAATGGGGGACATGGCGCGGGATCGGGACAGGGATGTTTCGTGAAGTGGGAACGTAAAGGAAGGCTTCTTAAGCGGCTCAGCGCGTAGGAGCGTGTAGATGCGGGAAGCCGACAAAGCTATCAGCGCCGATGCATCCCGGAGCAGATGCTTCTCTCCTCTGCTTCTTTCTCCTCCCCTCACTTCTTCCCCCCCCTCTCTCTCTCTCTCTCTCTCTTTCTTTCGTAACTTTCTCGCTTGAATCTCTCGAAGGCATGCACGAGGCATGCCGATGGTCTGCAATAATTCACGCGAACTTCAAAACGCTTACAACGAGCCGCCGTCGCCGGGGATTCGTCGTTCTGTTCCTCTCAGCCCTCTATTTCGGAGCGTTTGGTGCGACTTCTCGAACTAGATAGTAATTTGACACGAAACTCAACGCTCTTTTTCTCTCTCTCTCTCTCTCTGATTTGAAATTCTCTCGTTTTTTATTAATATTCATGGAATTGATAATATTTGGAATTGTGAGTTGAAAAAAGACAAAAGAGCGTTTCTCAAATAATTTTTTCCACGAAGTTTTATGACTTTACAGATGCAATAAAAAATTCTATAAGAAAGTGCACATTGTAAATAAATATATTATGCCTCTTTCTCCGTCCTCATTATATAAAGATAAATATAAGTATAGAAAGCTATAGAAAGAATATAAGTACAGATAGGAGTATGAAAACAATTATCGAAATATCTTTATGTATTACGGTTCTCCATGTAGAAAATCGAGGTCATACACTCAGACAGCGCGTTTCGCTCTAGAAGAGTTGGTCGTCGGACACGAAGTTTAATTACAGAACAGTCCGATGTTGCGATATTTAAATCTACATAGCAGTAAATAATGCATTTAAGGGTGAGGGACAAAGGAGAAAGAGGAAAAAAGGAGGGAGGAGAAAGACGTTGCGGAGAGGGCGCAAAACCTAGGACGGATTAAGGTTTTCTTTCGCACTGAGAGACGCCTCGGGGTACCAATTGACCTCCATATTCACGACCACCCGTCGTATCGGGAGCCGTTCTGAGCCGCTTAAGTAGGTAGGATTTAGTTCCGTGAAGCGACAACGAGTCGTGGCTGCCAGTCCCCTGCGCGTTAAGGCGCCACTCGCTATTCTTTTTCCTGCTACCTTACAGACCAGGTCTGGAATCCCAAATGGCGAGTCTACAGAAGCGCGTTCCACACTGTCGAGATAAAACAGTAACTCTGACAGCGGTTTATCAGTCCAATGACGGTCCGTTGAAACGGAGAAGGCCAATATTTTGAACAAACATAAGCAAATGGCATAAAATTAGTAAAAATTTAGTTCTCGTTAAGTTAAAAATCTGTTTCGTGTTCGTGCAAAAGAAGTGCAAAAAAAAATATTCATTTTTTATAATTTTGATTCGAAGTTAATGAGCGTGCCTAGGATATATGTGTAATAAATTGACGGTTTTCTTTATCTTTCGAGTGGTCCACAAAAAAAAGTTTGTGTCACGTAACTTTATCAAAAGCATTTTTTATAGATTTTTGATTTGATATAAAAAACGATGCCAAATTGCTTCATTAGGTTTTAATTTTGAATTTTAAGATAAGAAATTTTATTAAATTTCAATATGAAACAAGTTCTTTATAATAAAATTTTAAATAAATTATTAAAAATTTTATAATATGACTTATTTAAAAAATTTTTTAAATTTTTAAAAATTTAAAAGATTCTTTTTTCATATTGAAATTTAATAAAACCTTTTTTTATTCTGAAAAATATGTTTTATATCAGCCATTTTAGAATTGTATTTTTTTCATATATTTTTAATAAAATTTCAAAGAGATTTTACTACGAAGAGAACGGAATCTATAACATTGAAATCCGAATATTCGTTCTCACTAATCTTGCCAAACACGAAAAAAGTGTCTGCTTTTTTTACTGTATCTTTAACAAATATTTTTTATTTATTTATATTTATAAGTTATTTATAAGACTCTTTATCCTTTGCTAATAAGAAATATATATAAAATATGTAATGCATAAAAATCAATGTATAAAATTCAAACATTCATCTATTTTGATCACTTTATTGATGGTTTATGTGATTTATTATACATTCTGTTCCTTTGCTGGAGAAATCCTTCGCGGATTTCTCATCTTAAATTTTAAAATAACTTTAAAACATGACATGATGAAACAATTTGACGAGCCATTGTTTTTTATGAAAATCTGTAATAAACTTATTCTGATTAGAATTACCTCATACAAATTTTTTTATGATCTACGTAATTAAGGGTTCTCTTCTTCGAAATAGATTTTCAAGTAGCAGAACTACCTACAATAGATTTTTTTAATGAATACGAGAACACGCGATAATATCCATGTTGTCAAATTGGTATCCTTTTGTCATAAAACACCAAGGATCGATTTCAACGACACAAAGCAGAAGAATGCCTTTTGTTCCCCGAACTTTTTTCCCGAAAATAAAGAGAATCGGTGCTCATTGGAAACTGTCAACCGCATCGCAGCCGTCCGACGAATTCGATGTTCGAAATTTCGAAATCTGCACAAACATCAATCATGTCTCTCCAACGAACGACCGATAAATTCGTGCTAATGAGGGTAGGATATAAACGAACTCAGGTAATCTCGTAAATTCCGAGACACTTTTAATGATAGCCTCTCTGCAATGTTTTGATATAAATTTAGCGTGCTTAAAAGTGACATGTACATATTGATATTGCAGGCAGAAACGAAATCGCGGTCGCTCGTAAGAATCGTCAGTAAACGGTTTTATTAAGAACTATTTTTAAATTAAAAGCCATTTTTTATAAAATTTCTTTTATAAAAAATTTGGCTTGAATCAATCTAATATTTTCTAATACTTTTAATTCTTACATCTCGTGCATAATTCAATTTCAAATCGATCGCTGGAAGGGAAGGATTAAAACGATATCAATTGTATCTGATTTTATTGACGTTGCTGTCGTAATAACGTATCACGCACGCTACTGGGAACTTTTCGTAGCAACCAAGTGATTTTTTTAAATAAGATTGTAAAAAGGATGATGCTTTCTCCGACAAGGGTTCATAAGCTGCTGCTGTACAATGGTAAACGTTAAGTGCGTCTCGTATCGTTGCTTCTGGCGCCAGACTTTACGACGCGTGTCTCGTACACCCTTCACGACCAGGTAGTTCGGTGATCCTACTGTCACCTTCATGGAAACATTTTTGAGCGTACATCTTTCACGTTGTGAGTCATYCACTCGAAATCCTCCGTGTTGCTGAAAAGGAAACAAAAGAGTCTTGCAGTTTTTATTATTCTTTAATAGTGTGCAGCATCGGCAAACGATTTGAAAAGCAAGAGAGAGAACAGAAAGAGAGAGAGAGAGAGAGACGCGTGTAGTTATTTAAACAAAATTCAAACACCCACGAATCAATCAATCCGTGTATGTCGATGAACGATGTAGCTCTGACGCGGTTAGATTTTATTTTAAGACGACTTGACTTATACGAACGGCGGGGGCAAGAGTGTCGGCCTTATAGCTTGTACGTATGCACTGAATCACTTGTATTTGAGTTTTGCTCAATAAGCGAGCTCTACTTCCACAGACAATCTTGTTCCTCTTGTTATTTGCTAGACTTGAACGCCATAGAAGAAGAATGCTTCTTTATATTCAATCTTATAATTACTTCCTTCTCTCTTTTTTCTTCTGTTTCTCTTTCTCTCTCTCGTATGTTTTAAATAGATACATTGTTGCAGAAACGCAAAGAAGCGTATCACGTTCATTGTTGTCAGAAAAAAATCAGTTCGCTCGCCCTTGCCGCCGCTTTTTTTTTCGAAAATTCGAAACGTACCGTTGTTATCGCCGATCGCGATGATTCCTCCGGAGCGTTACGTATTATCTTCTCGTGGCGAAATCAGCCGTTCTTTAGCTGAATGCACGTCGATTTCCGCGAGCACGCGCGCGTATCGGCGCCGAAAATACATGCCGCCGCGCATTCGCGCGGACGCGTATGCGTGAGCGTGCATGCACGCGCGCGCACGCTGGTATAGAACGGATGCTATACTGCCGGCGCGGTATGGCCGCACTCCGCACTTCGACGCGCCGTTATCTCGGCACCATCTAGCTTGGCTAAAAGCTTCTCCCCATCAACCTCCCTCCTTCTGTTCCCTTACTACGGGCCTGGAACCTTCTCCTAGTCTCCGACGCCGCGGCGAGGAGCGGCGCAGCGGCGTGGTGTTGCGGTGCGTCGTACCCCCTCGTGTCCCAATTTTTCTTCGAACTGGTACAACGCTTGTATCGCTTCAACATCCATGGTGGTAAACCGTATCTTGCTTTCCTCTCGTGCACGATTAACAACGGCGGAACAATGTTGCGCGGTGGGATGATTCGACCGTAAAGCGAACATTTGATACGACTATCGTCGAAATATTCTCGTGCATTTTTTTTTTKTTTTGTTAATATAAAGCAATATTATGTCTATTATATCTTAACGACACGAAATCCAGGAAACTATCGAGAAGTATTTAAAAGGGAACATGTCTTTATAATAATTTAGTGTACAGACTTTTTTATCTTTATATTTTTTTACGTTATATGTAAAAAATTGCGCGACTTTTGAAAACTATTATTTTATTAGGCGAGTTGTAGCTAACTTACAACTAAATTGCATCAATAATCTTGATTAATAATTTTATATTCGACGATTCAGTTTCTAGTCCGTAATCTAACGATTAGAACAATGATAAAATTGAAAAAAATGATAAAACACGTTAGTAACTTCAAGACCTCAGTTCTTAAGCTCTTGAAAAATAATCCGAAAACTTGAAAGTCCTGGACATCCAAGATGTACGAAGGGCCGAGAAGTTTGGAAATTTCGATAACTCGTAGATCCATCCGAAGATTAGTGGATGGAAAAGTACGAAGGTTGTGTCAGAAAATCTGAGGATTTAAAGTTAGGAAAAAGTCCTATTTTACCTGGACACGGCTTTGTCTCTGGCTCTAGAAAACACAGAATTTTGCCTCAATAGTGTTATGACTTGGCGTTGAAAATATAGTTAATCTCGCTTCGCTGTAACTTGTAGACCGAAGATCGAAAATTTATTATTACACGTAAGACGTAGATGTCATAAAACACACATACGTACTAATAGAGTAAAATAATAGTGAACGAATAAATATTATATAAAGTGAGTTTATTGAGATTCTCGATTATCGATTTCGCGTCGAAAGCACTTTTGAAGTACGTGGTTGGAGCTATTATCACGAGATAGACCGAGTCGCTCTCGCGGGACAACCCGGCTTCTATTTTCTCGTGTATAGAGTGTCCCGGTATTCTCGGTATTCCTCTTATAGTCTAACTATTCTAATCGCATTGATCTCTCATCTCATCAAAAAGCGATTTCATCTCAAGGATGTACTTCTCGTCAATTGACGAGATATCTTCGAATCAGTTACTCCTTTATTCAAATTAAAACGATAGTAATTAATACTAATAAAAACATATGCAAGAGCTTTACTAAGCGCTTATATTCTCGGAATTTAATTTGCAAAAGATATCGAGCGATGATAACGAGCATTATTTTTGAAGCGTAACTCCAATTTCAGATTCATCAATGTCTATATCAATGTCTAGAAGAAAAGGGTGGATTAAAACTGTCACCCCTTTCCCACGCAATCTCGCCGTTAAATCTTTAACTACGGTGAATTTCTAATTTGTACTCGTTATGATCAAGATCGTGAGAATAAAAATTCCATTCGAAGCAATGTCCCCGCACGAGATTAGTCGAACAGAAAACTCCATCGCGCGTTCACTTTCTCCGACGTCATATTTTGAAAAGGCGAGGGAGGAGAAACCTTCGACCCCTCGTAACTCGACGGGGACGGTCGAGTACCTCCGCTCTCCCGTTCGCGGGGAATCTCCTCCATGTTGGCGGCAAAGGAAATACCCCCGACGGTATTGCCGACGCGCGGCGGTGACGCGGCGTAGCGAGGGAGTCCGGGGACGTCCCGTATATGTACACAGGTGGATGCCTCTGTGTGCGCGCGTGCGTGTCTCCCTGGACGCGGCGAAGGGGAGGTAGAGAGAGAGAGAGAGAGAGAGGGCTCGGCCGTACGCGTCTACGCGCATTTACGCGGACGGTAAAAGCGACGGGTCCCGCGGACGCGCCTTGCGCGGGCGCGCCATATCGATCTGCCGCTTTCCAGGGCCGCTTAAACCCGCGACTCACCCGCCCGAGTATAATAATTCATGGGTTCAATGGCGAGCCCCGCGAAACGGAATTCCGATGGGAGCCGCGCGATGGCTCGCGTCTTCCGGCCGTTTAGACCGCCGCGGTAATGACATTAATCATCGCGCGCTAATAGAATCGCACAACGCAAACGCGGTAGCTCCCGCGGGTGGCTACCCTCGAGAAGAAAAGAGATTTCTTTCTGTCGAGGACACGTTTATGTTACGTCACCAGTTTCGCGCGGTTAAATTGAAACATTGACAACGAATATGTCGGAAGATCAGATCGAAAATCAGACACTAGTATTTAATACACGAAAAGAACGGTTGCTGGTTTGCTGAAGTAAAAGTTTAGATACAGATGTGAAAATAATTTTAATAAGCTAATCAAAATAATTATGTAGGATGTTCAAACTGGTTGCTAGCTCGTCAAAATTTTTTACAGTATTGTTCATCATTGTTTGACTTTCCTACACAATTATTTTGATGGTCTAACAAAATTATTTTCAGATCTGTATCTAGCTAAATTTTTAGATGTTTCAAGAAACCTTTCTTTTCCTTTACATTATTAAACATCAATGTCGAATCAATGCGACAGACGATTCAACAGAAGTTGCGACAGGATGAAAAGGCAAATCCATTATCATTATTTCGCGTAAGTCATACGTCATGCGTGCAAAATGTTGTTCCAGTTTTATTATATATTTATTAATACGTTTGCAAGACACCCTATATAATTTTACACTCGTGTGCACGCCAGGCAGCGACGGCGCGGCGTCGATCTTTGATCTACGATAGAGCGTTCACTTTTCTCCCGTGGATCTGGATCCCGTCCAGCGAGAGTAACACCTGCATTCTGCAGAAATAAAAGTCCGACATGCCCGGTTCGATCGGTCAACGGGCGGTTTCTATTATTCACAACAAACAAGATCGCGCGCACCTCCGATTTATATCTGCACGGATCTACGACACGTATCTATCTAGTTTCACGATCGGCTGTGAAATCTTTTCATTCCGTGTTCAATAAAAAGATTGCAAAAGTTTATATCGCAGCCGTTATTCGGAATGAGCGAGCTGAATAGAGAAATACGCGGCAATAATAATAAACGGATAAACCGGATTGCCGTAAAGTAATAACATGTGTAAAAACATGTTTTAAGCGTGTACATATATTCACGACCGACACAGTACTGTGTCTTTCCATAAATTAAAAATTCCGGCGATGTGGCCGGTGATATTATACCATGTCTTTTTGTTTGTGATAGAAGACAAATTTTTATCCACGCATTACGCAAATGCTTATCTACGCATTAGTTTGTAGTTTGTTGTTACACTTATTTTATCGCTTAATTCCTTTCTTGCGTAGAACATTTGTGTAAAGAACATCAAAAGTTCTCCCGAACATAAATGTTCTGTAGTTATACACACACACATATATATATATATATAAATATTTCATATTTTGAAGACTCTATTGATTAAATTCTTATCTTCTGGAGTCAACTTCGCTAAATTAGAGTTCATTGCGCACTTAATGGCTAACGGGCGCGTTTATATCTCAAGGACCAATGTGTACGGACAATAAAGATACGCGAATGTCAATCAGGAGTAGAGCTACCGCGGGACGTCCCGTTGGGAAATGAGTTACGAACTCGCGCAATAATATCACCGATACACGCATCGATGTTTCAATTAGCAAACCGAACCGTCATTACGAAGGAGACGGAAAGAAGGAACGAAGACGCGAAAGACGTAGGTGTGCTTGTCGGTATTACCGTCATACAGCTATTCCGGCGCGTCTGTTTTTCTCCTCGAGGTGAAACAAAACCTCGAGCAAAACGACAAAGAGAGAGAGAGAGAAAGAGAAAAAGAGAGACGGACCCGACGCTCACCAACCTCGTCAGAGTTGTCAGCCTTTTCAACGCGGTAGCGTCCGCGCTGTGCGCGCTCGTCTTCCCGAGACGTAAAGCTGCAGATTTTTAGTGAAACTCGCATACAACCAGATGGAAGTAGATGAGAGCGGAGGAGGGCAAAAACGTTGAAGAATCTTCGCGGCGGTTGCGCCGGATAAAGCTCGCCTAATAAAACAGCAGTTTCCAAACGTTTTTTAACTCTGGAACCGTAAGCTACGTCGATTAGATGTACGCGTCGCCCAAGATTCTTTGTGTTGATTTTTAAAGATGCTTTAAAAATGTTGATTTTAAAACGAATATATATTTGCATTTGAATTTTATTTTATTTTTAGATACATATCTTGTTATATATCTTCAAAACAAATAAAACAAAAAATTTATTTACAAAAATGATTTGAAAACTGCAATTTAAATTTCATACGTCGAATAGACGTACGTTTATCTTTATTGTGTTTCTAAATATGCTTATTTTTTTTTAGGATTAAGCTCGCGCGTAACGTAAAAGACTAAAAAAAAAAGAATGCATGAGAACAAAGATAAAAAACTGAAAGGATGTCCAAGTGCTGAATAATATAAAGACATTTTCTCGAACACTTTTCAATCGTTGGTCACCTTCATATCGCTGAGAAATATTGCTTTACATTAACAAATCAAAAAGTACGAGAACGTTTCGAGCATCGGAAGAAGGGCTTTGAGCAGATTGTTTTTTCACGACGGATCTGATTGAAAAACAATGATCAGTCCCTCTAGGCATTAGATGTATCCGTTACACAACGCACGTCGAGATATATTAATCCCTTTCGCTGGAGGGCAATAACGCGTAAATCCCTTTTGCGTTTCGAGTTGCGCGTTAATGCATGGATACTAAGATTTCGTCGTTCCGATAACATTAGAAAGTTTCTACGATTCTGACGTGATTTAAAGAAAGGCGTTAGATTCTCACATGTTACAAAAAAAAGAGGAGGAAACGGTGAATTTGCAAGTGGGCCAAAAAATTTGTGCATGAAACCAAACGTACGGATACGCCGTTTTCAATTGATTTTAACTACCAGAAACGAAAATGTCAACGTTCAGAACGCGCGTCCGTGACGTTACCGAATGCGAGTTGGTCGGAAAAAAAGATCTGCACGCGCGTACAGCGGATTTATATAAATACACTTTGCGAATCAATTTTAACTATCGGAGACTAACCATCGGCAATGTCCAACGGAAAGACGGATACTTTCCATGTCGGGAAGCGTGTGTACGCGCACGATTCTATAATCGATCATTTTTGCGCTCGATATACTCCGGGCCCGAATGTGGGACGAGGTGGGGCACACCCGCGGTTCAAAACGCCGCGGGGGTTAATATGTGTTTGGGCGCGCGATCCCGTATGTAATGGATCCGTAATGCGAGCCGGCGATTATTTTCCGCCGCCGCGCGCCATTATCGGTCGAACGGGCTGTTGCCCGGTGACAAATTTACCAGCGATTCGAAAGCTTTTAGTGGTAAAAGTTTGGCGCCGATCGCGCTTATATCGTTATACCTGCATTATGCAGAGGGTGATTTTTAGCGACCGCGAATCCCGCGTCGACATATGACGCGCACGAATCGCAATGGATTTAACGTACCAAATCAAAGACGGAATATCGCCGTGCTGATGACAAATTGTCCCCTCGCAGGAGCGTTTTATCCGAAATCGCTCCGGAGAGAGCATAAAAATTTCCTCGAGCAAAACGAGATTGTTTGTTGTTTCAAACAGAAAATAATGTGACACGAAAGCATTACTAAATTAATGGTAGGAGATAATTGCATATTTTATTTATACTGAAGATTGAAAATGAGAATTTAAACAATTGAACATATTAATGGAAATAATTTACCTCAATCAAATCTCAGTTTATTCTAGCCGAATATGCGAATTTTCTACAATAACGTATTTTCACGATGTTCGTCGACTTCGAGACGAGAGGCGATTTAATCCATGGGGAATTGCAATTTTCCAAATCGTAGCAGGATTAAATATAATCTAACGATGTGCATAACGAGAGAAGGCGCGCGTTCCCAAGAAACAAAGAAAAACGCGCCAAGTTTCCCAAACGCGGCTTCCATCTTGAGCAGGCCGAGGACCGACGGGAGACTCTTCTCACAATATTGACTTTTGACCGTAAGTATTTGTCCTTTTTTTTCTCTCTCCTTTCTTTTTTATAGTTACATATTTACATTTATCTGTGGCTGCCCTTTTGTCGGCCGGTCAGAGGAAGGTAGTTCCCTCGGAACAGGACTGGACGATATATAGACATAACTACTTTACCTATATAGGTATGTCCTCCCTCCGCATCCCAGCTGCATCCTGCATCCGTCGGCCGAACCAGAGCAACTGGTTTCTGCCATGCATGGCGAAATAACGAAATCTCCATCTCGCAGCTCGAACGCAGACTTCTGCAATCGTTCTGTCGAATGATTGGTCCCGCTACTAGTGCATCAAAGATACCCGTTGTTCTAAGAATAAGAGAAAGCTGCATGCTTTGAAACACAGAATATTCATCTGAACAAACGGAAAGTCTCAATGAAATGAGAAATCAGAATTGGAATGGAAACATAAACGATCTTTCATATCGTTTCTTTAACAGACAGACGAACATATCTGCAAATTGCGCTTTAAGATCTTATTCGTAAAATCGGATACATGTTTCATCTACAATTCGTAGATCACATTCTTGCTGAGGAACTTAAAATTAGTTGAAACTAATTTTGAAATGTGAAATAGATTCGATAGATGAATATTAAAAATTAATTTAATATTTATAACGTTATTTACATTTATAATTTAAGCAACTCAGATAAAGTTTTGAGATATAGCCCAAATCCTCTTTTTTGCAAATTTTAAGAAAAGATTTTTTATATGCGTATTAAAATAATCCTTGAGTTTTACATCAGCTGAATTTTGAGAAGGAAAAAACTCCTATATTCAATGTGTGGTTCGAAGAGGGGAGAGAGAGAGAGAGAGAGAGAGAGAGAGAGAGAGAGATATTATGTTTTAAATATATCTTGTAATAAAAATTCTCAACAATTTTCAATTTAATTATAAACGACTACATATTAAGTATAATATATGTAATACATTATTTAATACTGTAATATATAATATAAAATATTATATTACATTATAAAAAGTTTTATATTGTAATACCATAATATATTACAAATTATTTTTTTAATGTCAAACTTTTCTATATCTTTCAATATTTGACTCGTTTTATTGTCATGTCACTGGCATGCATTGTCATGATATTTCATTAGTTCGATTTTGAAAATGATTATTTTTAAAACAAATATGTAACTAATCAATGTTTTGTATTTCTAATCAGATTTCATTCGAATAATCGTTCCGCTTCTCAGCTAACAATAAGCACAATTTCAATTGATCTCTAATCAAAATATAATGTTATTGAATTGTCCACATTTCAAAATATAAAATTTCTGAATATTTCATCTAATACGCTCTTGAAATGAGATTTAAGTAACTACGAATATTATATATTAAATTTGATCATTTCTTGTCCTTTCGGAAGGACGCTTCTTACTTGTCCGCCGTTCCTGTCATATCTCTCTCGTAAACTATGCTTCCGTCGCACGTCGCGAGTCAATACGCGCGCGTTCCGCTTGAGGTAGATCGATTGACTTACCATCGTCGAGCCGCAAAACGGAGAGGTCGACGATTAAGGGAGCGTGTTAGGACAGCGCGACGCGCTTAGGATGAACGCGTAACACGCGATCGCGTAATCGCCGCGTGTCTATCGGACGAGCCCCGAATCCACATATGTATGGTTCATGATTGATTATGGTGATTTTCCGTTAATTACGAGCGGCACGTGTCGCAAAATAAAATGATCCGGTGACGATAAGCCGCCGAGACAAGCGATTATCGCTTCATCGGTAGATTATGTGATGCACATAAGATTGATAGGTGCGCGTAAATATTTCATTTTTTTCTTTCTTTATTCACGCGGTTGCAAGAAAAAACCGCGGTCACTAGTTTTGGAAGACTACCTGCTCAATTTGATACAAACGATAAACTGGGTCAAGTTAAGCAATAAGAACAAGTTTTCTTCTTTATTTATGAAAAATTGTTTTCTCGTTCTATTGTCCGTATATCAAAATTTGTAGAGCGACATTTTAACCTTTACATTCGTTACGTGAAATTATTAAACGATCTGTTGCGCGAATCGAACACGCATGGACGATTTACACGATGTAGCGCAAAAGCGTTGACTGCAATGTGAAAGATCGAAGCTTCGCAAACGGTTAAATATTGCAAGTAAAATTTAGAATACAACGGCTTTCGAGTCACCTGTTTGCAAAGCCTCGCTACCGTATCGGGATCGGATTTGTTTGCTAACATAAAAGGGACCAAAGGATTATCTGTGCAAACAGAATACCCGTTACATTTTATCTCTCTTCTCTCTCTTTCTCTCTCACTCTCTTTCGATCAAGTTTTTTATTTTTATTAACTCCGGCGTGCGCGACTGCACATTATCTGCTTTATCGACATTATACAACTGTTAATATTTTCGTTAAACACTGAACAACCTATCGCTTCGGGTTTTGAAACTTTTGAAAGAGGAAAGAGAGAAGAGAGAGAGAGAGAGAGAGAGAGAGAGAGATAAATGAAACTTAAAATATAAATATACTTGATCGTGAAATTTGAAGAAGCTTATGATCATTAGTTGAGTAAAAGATCTGCATACAGTTGAATATTTTGATTCAGAAATCTTCGTTAATTACTTAGTGTAATCTCTAAATCGAAATCAGTGATTTCAGTGCTATACTTACTAACTATATCAATCAGTGATATATGCACTGTCTTTCAATGATAATACACTGATTCTGATTAGTGAAAGTACCCTCTTAATCAAAATCGCTGAGAAACAGTGAATACTCACTAATAATCACAGTTATAAGTATAGCACTGCAAATCAGTGAATAATACACTGATGCCTATTTAGAGAGTACAGGACATGCCGTATTGATTTAAAATAAATTATTTATTTCGAAAATTTCAAACAGAATCGATCTTAACAAAATATTATTAAAAAATTATTTGTTCAGAAAACGATTTTCCACGAATAATTTGAAAAAGATTTACACAGCCATGAAATTCTATATACATATTTATGATCCTGTCAGAATTTCAAATTGGTTGACTGAGAACCGTCGGATTTCAAGATTTTTAGCGATGCCTTAAACGCGTTTTCTCTTTCTCTCTCTTTCTTTTGCACAGTCGCATAAATAATCGTGCCATCTGCAAATCAAGTAGAAACAGTAAGCATGAGCTGGCTTTAGTAGAGATGATGAGCACGCGATCCGATCAACAGCTGCCCTTTCTGGCCATATGGCATGCACCAACCGTACCGTACTCCGCCCACCCTCGACACGAGTCGAGTCCACCCCCGCGCAAGCGTGCATCCGATAAGAGATTATACTAACGATAAGCGCGAAACAAGCTATATCGTCTCTGTCATTCACCGGATGGTCAATAAATCTGCGACACGCTCTTCGTTTTTTTTTTTTCGTGCAATGTTTCAAACGAAACTCGGTGATTTCTATTTTTAGCAAAACTTGATTTCTTTCTTCCTTTTCCCTCTTCTGTTTTTTTCTTATTTAACAAGCGAGAAAAGTGTAATTGCAGAATTATTTCTCAAATACATCCATAATGCGCAGCACTGGTCAAGCAAAGGCGCTTTCATGTGCGTGCAATAAAATTGCTCATACTTGCGAAGATAGCTCCCGCTAGTAGTCGATCCGGAAGGAAAGACCGGAGAATTTGACGAAAGACAGTTTTACTACCCTTTGTGCGTCGACCATGTCGCACGCGGACGCGATAAATATTTTCCGGAAGAATGGACGTTAAACCCACGCGTCCCTTCTCTATCGCTGCGGCTTTCGATCGGAACCACGAAAACCTCGAAAGAGGAGGAAAAGGAAGGAGTCGCCGGGACCGGAAGCCGACGACGATCGGTCGTACGTCCGGCCACGCGCTAGCGCAAGGCAATTAATTCATTACCGCCCTTCGCGACCCCTTTCTTCACTTACTCTCCCAGCCTTCCTTTCATTTTCGCTGATCCCTTTCTTCTGGAAATAGCAATCGTTAATAACATTAAATAGAATGACGCACTACATCAAAAACTAAAGATTTTGCTTCAAATTTTCGATAGCAATGTGAATATGAGGAAACACAGAACTACAGAAGAACACTGCAGAAGAAGACAAGGCGATTTATTAATATTTATACGTTTTGGTTGTTTGCCCCTGATCCAAAGAGATTCACAATTATTATTGATAAGATCTATAGACTATGTCATTGAGAAATTTTCGATTTTATTAGATCGATAATGTCGCGTATTTTTAAAAAAATTTTTAAAAGAAGAACGAAATTTACATTTAATAATTTAATTTAATAGTCACCACTTTGTTCCACTACTATCCGCTATCTTGAAGTCAATTCCAATTGTTTAATTCCATTTCGACAAACATGAGAACACATTTAATATAAACAATAAATACGATATTATTCATCGAATGACATAATATGTTTATTTTATTATTATTATATGTTTATTTTATTATCATACGACAAATAAACTTTATAATTATTTATTGTTGACGCTCATATCATTAATAAGCGCAATGTATTACGAATGATAATCAATCGAGAGCATCTCAGCTTAGAGAGATTTTTCTTATCATGTTATATATATCTCAATCTGCTATTCTCTTAAAAAAGATTTTTACGTTTTGAATATTCTAATTGGTTGACATGTTTCGTCATCTATTTCGCTAACTAAAGTAAACTGGAAATCGTTTTATTCTCTTCTTTTCATTCTCTTTTCACTCTTTTTACTCTTTTTTTTGGTTGTCTTGGCGAACGGATGTATTTTCGGAGCCGTCCGAGATAAATTAACATTGGTAAAGATTGATCAAGTTCATCATAGTGTAATTAAGTGACTATTCAATAAAAAACGAATCCGAATAGACAATATTTTATTTAATTCGCTACATTTATATTTACCAATTATATTTACCAATACCACCAACTGACTCCGTAACGTCTGGCACAGTCTGGAACGTATGAAAATGAAAAATACTGATTTTATGTTTCGATATAATTTACTATAACATGTTTTTCAAAAAGAGCAACATCAAAACGACTTTGGTCTGGAAACTAGGATGTAGAGTATCGGCGTTCCTAGAGAAGGAGGGTGGCGGAGGGAAGGGCGGGCTGCGTAACGCGTCTGACTTTTGGCTATGCCATACTCCTCGGAAACTCGCCAGGCGAGACACGTGACTGTAACATACGAATTCATTGCCACCGACACGTGACTTCCAATCAGCCCGGCATTGTGCCAGACGTTGCGGAGTCAGTTGGTGGTATTGGTGAACGTTCTTACACGTAACCGTCTGTGCGACGGTTGATATACGACGGCGCCCGAATTAATGCTTGCACTATTTCGAATAGTTTAAGTCTTTTCGTAATCACAGATAAATCAGTCCCACTTGTAAATAAGATGTGATAATAAAATTTGTCTTCTCTCTCTCTGGCGTTGTTCCATATTCTCAATAGTTCAAGCGACAGTTTCGCCACGAATTCTGTCCATAAATGATAGCCGTGCTTGATCGGACGGCGGGACATTACGCCATTATTATGTTTAAATTTTGCTTAACAAAACTCCCATTTGCTAAATAAACCCCCATTTGCTTCGCTATTCATGACTCTCTCGATCTATGCTGAGCGCGCAAACTGCGACTTGATTCTAACTAATGCTTGTAACTCAATAGTTATAATCTTGACATTATGTGTGAGTATTGGAATTTTTGTCTCAAAATAATCTCAAGAATCTACTTTTAAACGTTGTTACAATCTCTATGGAACATGTATCCGTATATATGGGACTTATCCTGTATATATCGTCACACATGTATTCGCGTCTAATAAGTGTGTAAGCACGAACACAATCAAACGGCTGCATATGAATAAAATAGCGAGCTGTATTACTTATTCTTATTCGGGTATCTCGGTCTCAGTGTATAGAGATACTACGAGATCTTACGTTAATTTACGTGCGAAGCTCCCTTGTCGGGACGCACGCGATTTCGAAAGCGGTGGTGCGGCACGCCGAGATGGAGGAAGTCGTCGGTCCAAAGTGGTCCCGGAACTAACCGCTCGTTTCCCAGGGACAGCAAAGAGGAAAGGGAGAGAGGACAGGGCGGATCGCGTAGGAAGAGGTAGAGAGTTTCGACGTTGCGTAGACGTGTGTGCATGGCACGTCGCGCTGGCGACGTCGTGCGTGCCGTCTCCTTCTCCCGGGGACGACGCTGACAAATGACGCGTGGCGCCGTTCGGCCACGCGACGCCTAATTGACGCTACCGTGACGTCACGTGCTGCGCGTCCCTCGTGTATATGTCGTTGGCCGACTTTTCGGTGCACGCAATGGCGTGAAGGGAGGGGGTGGTACTTTCTAACGTACGCGTCAGCGCGTGTAATCCACCGTGTTTTTAACGTCGCCTTGTCCCTCGAAAAACGGGCGATACTAACGACCGATTTTCCTCCCATCGTCAGTCTTATCTGATTTTTATTCTTTCCCTTAACATTTGATTGTCGTAAGTAAAACGTGTTGTATATTTCTCGTTTGTATGTCCTCGCAACGGTTTTTGTCGATTTAAACGTATCTTTACTGAATTACTATGACATTCCTTTTGTCTTCCATCGTTTGCGGTATAGCGCTGGTTAGGAGAGTTAACTCAAAAGGTGTTCCATTTAGCGCTCGCAACGTTGGTGAGCATTTGTCTTTGTTTAATATTTGATAAATGACAAGGATGAAATGATTCAATAAATGTTGCGAGCACCAAGTTGAACGCAGCCTAAGAACTTGACTTCGCCATTTAACTCGCGTTTTAGAGAAAATAAGACTGTATTAGACAACGTATTTCTTTTTTTCGAAAAATTTTGTAGAAACCAGAAGAAGACAACTCGCGAACTCTTGTCTCGAGCGACGATCTAGCTCGAGAGAATGATAATGTCGACCGTGTCGAAATTAATATGCAGATACACGAGTGTGTACGCGAACGCGAAACTTGATGATGGGGCAACGCGCGTTATCCGGCGGCCGATCTGTCAAGCTCGCGGGAGGCACGAGGGGTAGTATTAGGGACGTCATGTGCGTGCGCGTTCCTGAGTATCCGGCACGGTCGCGTGGTCGATGAATAATTAGCCGATTGTCCCGTCCGTGGGCCGGAACCGAACCATCAATATTTTTATTTCCACAACGACCCCTGCGGTTGGAACCCCCGCCTTCTTTTTTTTTTCTCTCTTCTGAACCGAGGGGTTCTCAGAAGAGAGAGGGGGGATCGATGGCGCTAAGTGATATCCCTCGCGTCCGCAATGAGAGACGATTCTCTCGACGATTCTCCCGTTTTCTCTCGAGGATCCTCGCACTCGCGCGCGCGGAACACATCCTGTCGGACGAGAAATGCACGCTTGAGTCGGCCGACAGATTGATGAAACCCGCCGCGACAGGGATAGATCCTTATTCGCTAATGGACGAAACGTTCGGATTTTTTCTTGTCGTAAAGATCTTCGCGATTCTGAAACGAGAATCTTTCATTTACGGCGATATCGCGCGAAGTCTCCACGAAGTGGAACACAACGCCATTTTTCGCTTTTGAAAAAATAGCTTTCTGGAACAAACACCTACATTGGTGTTCATCCGATGCATCTCTGATATCTTTCGACAGAAATCATAGCATAAAGTGATAAAATTCGCGATAAAATATGACCGATGCTCAAAATTGCTGAAAAAAGTGAATCTGGATAGTATAATAAATTTTGTTTTGTTCGAGAAGAGAATGAAATGGTACCACCATTTAACGGTCACAAGTGAAGACATGATAAATCTCGATGATCGACGATCCGCTGCTGGCCGTAGCAGGGTTAAGTGCTCGTTGAACAAAGCTTACACAATTTTTCACCTTGTCTCGAGTAACGTGCATTTGTATCGCGCAGATTCCATTAATCTGCCCTCCGCCATACACATCTTACAAATATCGCACTTATCTTCCCGACAAGACGTATTATATTTGAAGTGAGGAAAATTGTCAAAATCGTACGTGCGCTATTTGCTGAATCTAGACTCGTAGTAAGAAATAGGATCTCGATGATGCCATAATATCGATATATGATATGATAGTACGATATGCAAAGAAAGCTCCGTATTATCTTCGAGAGGCCGAATCCATTCGCAGTCTCACGGTCCAGGTCAAACCTCTTAATGGATGACGATGCGTGGAATATGATCTATGTTAGACAGCATAATGTCGCGTTATTACTGCACCCTTTGTGCGTACTCCCCCGCGTCCCATATAACGATCAATCCAACTTAGTTTCCCACCGGAACACCACCCTATTTGAAATCGAAACCATCTAGGACGAGCGCGTGACACGGTCACCACGTAATTTCCGCAGACCGCATCGTGAGTAATCTCATGTAAAAATGTAGATTAAGAAAGTCGCGTATAAGTATATATATGTAAATATAAAATATCAGTACTTCGATACATTTTTACATACTTTTAAATAAATTGGAACTTCTTCCAAAATTTGTTCATTATTATTAATTGTAACAGTAATGACTGATGCTTTAATTATACGATTGTATAAGTAAGGAAAGAGAGAGAGAGAGAGAGAGGCAAGCTATAGCCAGTCAAGTTCAACGCAAATCTTGAATGATTTTGAAAGATCTTCGAATTCACGAGTATTATTCGGAACGAATGGACGATCTCGGAGAAAAAAAATCCCGATCGAACGATTCAGACTTTGACGATAGCATATATATGCAAAGCGTTCAATGCGCGAGTGACTCAACAGCTTCCGCCCGTTCGCCGATTCCACGCCTCGCGTAATGGAGCGCCAGATGATACCGGGCGCCGTATGGAAGACTACCGCGTGTTTGTTAAGAGATTCGCTACGGCGAGCTTCCCGTGGCGAAACGCTAAGTGCATCCCTCTATTATGCAAGCCTCGTCTTCCAGCGAGCTCGCGTCACGATCGCGCCCACGGTAATGAAAACGCGAAGTGCATCAGGTAAGGGAACACGATGAAATTGATTGATTTATGCTTCTCGCGATGAACGTGAACTAAGCGATGACACTGCGTGCACTAACCGATTGACAATTACTACAATATGGAGAATATTTGTACATACATTCTTTGACTTTTATAAAACTTTTATGAAAAAAAGTTTTCTTGCGCTAATATTCTCAAGTTTAGAAGTCGCAATTACTCCAAAGTTTGAACCCGCTCGACGCTACGTCAGAGAAACTATGTCGAAAACTAAAAGAAATTACTCACGGAAGTCGTGCAATTAAGTTAGACTACAATAAATAGTGCTCTCGGAAGAATAAAAAGGAAAATTATCGTCTCTCATTCGTACAACTCTAATTTTTATCGAGTAAAACTTATCCGAATCTCGCGTATCCGAATCTGTGCGATAAAACGGAATCTGAAGATTTGTGGAACCTAAACCTTCGTCACTCGCGTAATTTACTACTGAATCGAATGCTTCGGAGGATGAAGATAACGTGTCGAATGTCACGTTATTCCGTCTCTTTTAAACGTGACTCGAGTCGAAACGAGTGAATTGTTCGAATCATGTTTTCATCGAAATCGCGGCGTGGTCCAAGGTAATTGCCTAAGGTGCCACCCAAGACCCATCTCCTTTGCCGTCGGATCTCAAAAGATCTCGCGCGCCCCGTGACATCACCGACGTACGAAACGGACGGGCCTTTAGTCGGAGATTCCGAGAAGGCAGAAGAGGGTAGTCCCCGTATCAAGGACTCACATCTGCCACGTCACTCGATCGGCCGCACTCTTCTCTTCTCTTTCCGGATACGCTTCTTCCCTGCCCTACGTCCTGTCCCTTCCTCCTCGGCATCCCGTCGAAGTTCTCTTAATCTACCTGGCCATCTACATCCACGTTATCTTGCATCGCGGCCACAACGGCGACTACTAATTCGAGGATTTACTGAAAGTAAGACCTTAAACGCGCATCGTAGCCCCTGTCGAAGTTAGGTAACGATCGGATCAGCGCCGTTCGGCAAAGTGTAGGCCGGACAGCACGCCGATCCTCCTGCTGATAGACTCATTATAATTATTACAAATTACTCCAGGTATTGGAAGGATAGCGAGAAAGAGGGAGAAAGAATTGGAAGGAAAAATGACAACTGAGGAAAAGTGCAGACAATGACAGATACACCGATGAGAATGATTCGATATTAAGGGATACTGTTCGATAAATCAATTTTTTTTATAAAACAAAAAGATTGTCCCCCGTGCGCTCGCCTTCCCGGTACCGACTAAGCTTTCTCTTGCGCGAGACAGAGCGGTTGCGAGAATCGAACAGCGCTGATAAAAAAAAAAGGAAAAAGAAGAGAGATATTATAGATAGTCGAATATTCTTGCGCGACGGATACTTTTCCACGACGAATTTACGGGAGACGTCGCAATGCGCTGAAATTTTTATTGGCAGCGACCGCAGCGAGTCCGCCGGGTGAAACACATTTTAATGGTTACGGCGTCATCGCAATGTACGTACGGTGGCGTCCGCGGAGCCGCTCGCTTCCCTCGAAAGTAACCGGTCCGGTTCGATTATCGTCCGGTTAGATTCGATTAAGTTGCTGCAAACGTCGCTGCCGCCGATGCCGTGGCGTAGCGGCGGATAATAAATTCGATTTCGGCGTCTCGCAGAGGCGCAACGAGCCACGACGTAAAACCGTCACGTCGTCGAATCACCGAGCATAGTCGCCCGTCGCGTCCTCCCTATACAGGGAGGAATCGAATCGACGGGATAAGGGGATCGAAAATTCGGGACGACATTCTCCATGGGGGTCGCTCGTAGGAATAATATTTTTGTTTCTCTTTCTCGCCTCGCGCGCGCGCGCGCGCGCAAGGTGCAGCGTTCAAAGAGGGATGGAAGGGGAATTGTGCAAATTTTCGTCATTCGTTTTCGTTGCGGACGAATGGCTTTCTCTCACTCCCGCGTCGTCTATAATTAATAATGTGAAAAGTAATTATTGATCTTGTTGACAGTTTCTCAAGAATATTCTTTTTATAATAATTATGTTTTGGAACGTCGAAATATGTAATAAGATATGTCAATAAAAAAGGCAAATGGAAATTGAAATTATAATTGAAAATATAATCGTTTAGTTAGAATCTATCTTAACTCGGGAATAATTATCTCAGGTAATTTTACAGCGAGAAAATTAAGTTTAATAATAGGTTTCTTTACTGATCGAGAATTAATATATATATTTTTATTTCTCCTTACGTTTTTTAAAAAGTATTAAATAAATCTGTACACATAATGATCTCAAATACTAATACATTGTAGAACAATAAATAATATGTGATTAATAATAATTTTTAATTGGTGTATAAAAACGTGATTGTTTACGCAACACCCCCCAAGTTAAATCAAACGAATATTCAGATCAATAACAGATCGTTTTATTTTTCGAGATAAAGCTACTTCGATAAAGCGATTTATAAAAAGAATTTGGAAACGACTCGAAAAATTCAGTAATGATAATTGAGAGGCGAGAGCTCCTGTCGACTATTTTTGCGTGTCGCTCTTTTCGCCGAACACCTCAATTATTCTCTTGCTTCCCCCCGGTTCCCCGGTCATCATATCCACACTTGAGTCGCGCAACATCAAAAGTCTCTCCGCACGTGCACACAGACGCATCGCACAAAAGCGAAGGCGATCGAGGAGAGCGGCATGCCGGCTGTCACCGCGATCGGGCGCAAAGTGCAACATGCTCCTCGTGTCAATTGAAATCGAAGCCGCGCGAGGAGCGTAAGGGAGGCGAGGGGAAGAAACGGGAGCTTGAATCGAGAGAAAGCTCCCGGGAGAAGGGGACCGGAGGGGGGCGGATCGGGGTACCTGCTGGTGTAACAGCGCGCGCTCGTTGCACGGCGCGCCCGAAGAATCGTGATTAAAGCTCCACCGTCCCGCGGGGGTCCGAGGTCTCGAGGTCGACATTTGGTGTCATTGTCATGAGACGACTCGGGAGAGAGGGTGCAACGGGGAAGTCCGCGGCTACGCTCTAATGCTGATTTAATCAGAATCACGATGTATTTTCTCTCTCTCTCTCTCTCTGTCTCTCTCTCTCTCTCTCTCTCTCTCTCTCTCTCTCTCATATTTCTGTTTCCCCCGCGACCGATCCTACTCTCAAACACTCTCCGGGCAATGTTGCGCGGACACCCTACGTACGCGTACAAGGGCGGAAAGTGCGGTCGAATGAATTCAATCTTGCCGGCGTTAGATAGATGTGTTATGCCACTTATTAGAGATCACTCGTACTTATTAGAGTAGATACGGCATAAAATGACTACTAAATTTATATTTTGTGCTGCGATATATATATACACAATTAAAATAACATAATAATATTTCTGAAAAAAAAAAAAAACAAGAACATATTGCTGCTAACTTATTATTAACGATTTAAATATTTTACAAGTAGATTCGAATATGTTGGCATAGTTTCGAATTCTTTACTCAATTACTTCGAAAAATAAAGGCAATACTTTTAAATAGACTCGAACCTGTACGAAATAGGTTTCTTTATGAGCCTCGAGAAACAAGAGTGTTACTTCTAAGTAGACTCGAATTTAAAATATGTTTGAATTTTTTATGAATATTTTGGTGAAAATTTTATTTCCTGCAAATCAAAATGTTTGTATAAAACGATAATTATTTTAATATATTATTTTATTATAATTTAAAACTTTTACAAATAGTAGGATAGGAAGGAAGAAGTATAACGCAAGGTACTTACAATTAAAAAAAAACTATTTTTTACTACATTACATTCTTTATACTAACAACTTTATTCTTAGAGTTCGAGTACTAGTAAAGATTCTTTATGACAAAAATTACTTATAAGTACATTGCGAATATTGCAAATACTTATTCTAAAATTCGAAATTAACTAGTCCAAAATAATTGTGGCCGCGTGTTAAAATTAAAAATTTTTATCTATTGCGCAGTTTTTACTTTACCAACAACACTCCGTGTTTGTCGGCATTTCTTTTTTCAAAGTGCACGCTTAGATTGAGAGAATATCATTTATATCGCGGTCTCGTTACGGGAATGCATCCAAAAGAGTAGCGTCTCCCTACATAGACTCATACGAGGTACAACATCAGTGTCCCCTTACCTTGGCTATAATTTTCAGGCCTACATACGTAATGTAATAATCGGTATGTATACCAGCCATATGGGCTTGAACCGATGTGCCCTCGTGCATACGAGTATCGGCGCCGAGAGCTCGCGACAGAGATAGATTCCCTGCACTCGCGTCCCCCTGCTCGATGAATACGCACACTTGCTTAAAAGCGGGGAATGACTGCTGAAAGTATCTTAGATTACATTAGATTCATCCCTTCGCAGTCGAACCTCTACGAGTCCGATATTCATTTTCCGTCCAACATTACTGTACTCATTATATATTTGTGACGCAACTACAACTGAATAACTTATCACGAATAACTTATGAATTTCTCTTACATAAAAAAAAAATCTTAAAATAGTCTTGAAATAGTCGTCTTCTTATCATCTTATTAAATCATTTTTTACATCCGAAAAACGCAACGCGCATCTACGAGAAGCGTACTTCGCTCTTCGTTGGATCCTCGATGATCGACACCGCCGAGTCCACCAAGTGGCGCGTCCGAGGAAAAGTGAGCGTCGGTCGACCCAAACCGAAAACCTTGAGGGGGAGACCTCGCGTCCCCTTCTTCCCTCTCCCTCTTCCTCCCGTCAACCCCGCGTTGTATTCACGAGACGACACAGATATGCTTTTAGCGCGAGGCGGGGTACGTTTCCGAGCACACGCACTGCCCGTGTTACCATCGCGCGTGCTCGCCGTGCACATGCCACGCGACAGCGTTAAGACGACACGCGAGCGATGCTGGGCGACATCGCGTCGCGACGGAGCGAGCACGGGGAAGATCGGAATCAAGGAAGAAAGTCACCCTTTCTGCAAATTCACAATGCTTCCTGCATTTGATATTTCATCAAAATGTCGATTTTTTATGTCGATCATAAAATATTATCACTTGATACAAATACTTATATTTTATAAGTATTATACATATTTTTTTATATAATAACTTTAATAAAAACATTTACACTTTGAGAGAAAGAGAGAGAAAGA
>JANQDE010000005.1:735770-931913 GCA_037157785.1 Cephalotes varians | reverse complement strand
AGTTCTTTCTTCTTCTTGCCAATGAATTTTGTCAATTGTACAATATATATTATGTATTTTCTATCGATAATTAACAATAATAAGTAAATTTTTTGAAATGTACAAGAGATATTTTACATAGAAATGGTTACATAGAAAGCTATACTTTAACAGTTGCAGCTTCAACAATAAAACTACTTGCAATTCTAAACCTATAATAGTTATTATTAATAATAATATAATAATATAATAATTATTATTAATTATGATAATTCATATATGCAAATACGCCTTTACGTTGAGAGCATAATTATACATATCAAATATATATAAAGAGGTATATGAATTCTGTAAATCGTTTCATTATCAGCCTATATGTAAACGATTCTTCATTTTGTTATACACGTCGATACGCATGGCAAAAAATCATGGAAAGCTTCTTGCCGCAAAATTTTATCGTTGCTTTTATCATTGTAGAAAAACCCGCTTCTTGAATTACATTCTTATATGGTATCTGATAATAAAGGTGTAACCCCCTACTCGGATAGAAATAAAACTGAATAAAAAAGTCTTGTACCGTTTTGCGATTTCTTCAATAATTAAAGAGAAATTAAATCTTAATAAAGATCTGTGAATGAGCATGCATCCGCGTAATACAGCGACAAGAGACAACCCAGCATTAAGGTAATGTTACATTTGCCATACGATAAATATTACCTCTTACGCATCATTCGCATTGCTAAAAGCGTGCTCCTTCCAGTAATTCACCACGCACGTAGCAACCACAATTGTCACTCTGGGCTATCTCTTCTTCGCCGCGCATCTACATTCGCCGCTGAATCGCGCGGGTGCACTCCCATTCGCACAGATCTTTATTAATTATATTCTCATTAATTATTATACAAAAATCGCAAAAAAGACTTTTCTGTTCAGTTTAACCTACTTATTCACGAGAAGTGATACGGTAATTATCAGACACTCCGTATGAGAGCTCTCGTGCCTCGATTATTCTGCGATGTATTTAACATTTTATTACACATCAGAGTCGAATTCCCTGACGAGCGCAATGCGTTTATTAAGAACGCACATGCGCGCGCGTCGGCTAACCGTATATATCAATCGGGATGCTACCAATCATAAATATTGACCGCGGTTCTCATAACCGCGCGGGCACACAAAAGCGATACGGTTGTATGCCCGCGGCGCCGTGGATTCACCCTTGGATTTCGGTCATAAATATTGATCACGAATACGGTGCGCTCCTTATGCCACGGCAACGGGAGCGTGCTCGTCCGATGGCCTCGGTCAACGATGTCCCGTGGGAGGCGAACCGTTGTATGTTTACCGTCAATGATTGCGGTTAATTACAACACCACCCGTCTGTTTGTATGTCAACCCCATATACATACACGTTAACGATCTCCCGTGGGAGTGCCGCCTCGACATCCTGGAGTCGGCAGGAAGACGCTCCCGTTCTCGCGTTACTCATTCTTGCGTCGGCGTTTCCGCGATATCATCCCTAATTTAATCACGTCCAGAATTATACAGAGCGTACACGCGTGTATCGCGAGAAATAGCGATGTTAAGTTTGCTTAAGTTGGCTTTTGAATGTTCAAGATTCTAATAAGCCTCGCGTGTCAACCTCATTAGCACGTGTTATAAATCGCTATTAACCGTCAGTAACTAAACAGCTGTTAATGTGTCGACAGTAAAACTTTCGTTAGTCTTCTTAATTTATCGCTAATAATAAAAAGAAAGTATTTTAAGATAATTCCGTATATTAGGCGTTTTTCCCCAAAAAATAATTTTAACACGTTGACTGTCACGGTGGTCACCTATGATCAGCGCTTGTCTCCTCAGTGAGGCCCTGATGGTCATCCACGACCGGCGTTACTACATTTTTTTAATGATTAAAATAAGAGAAATATCATTAATTAAAAAATTTTGAACAACATAAATAACTAGAGAACTTGTGAAATAAAAAAAGTGCGTTATTCAACAATTAAAAATTTTTATTGAAACATAACAGAATTATGTTTTATTAAAATACAATAGAATTATGAAAACTCTATTGTGGCCCCCAGGGCAAAATATATAAAACTCACGTGGCAGTCAACGTGTTAAATTTTATCGCAGAAATAGAGTTGATCGTGGTGGATTTAAAAATTTCTTATTTTTACGGATTGGCGTGTGTGTACGGTCCGAAGCGAATGTTCCCCGGGATAGTGCGAGGGCAACCACGCGAAAAGTCTTGACGGAAAATGCGGTGGTCGTTCTCGAGGCAATCGAATCGGCCGTCGGTGGGACCGACCGATCCCGGGACAATCGCACTAAACTTGTAAAACAATAAAAGCTTCCGGTGATCCGCCGGTACGGTGCGCCGAACCGCTACATCGAGTTACCCAAGTCGAAGTTTTCACCGGATACCGCCGCAAACGGAGGGACACGCAGGACGGCATAGACATTGCCGCTCGACCAGCATCGACAAAAATTTCTCTTGATTGCAAATGCAAATTTGTAATCATCGAAGGATTTGTCTAATAATGAGAATTAGGAGATTTTCACATACTTGATAATATATTTCTGCTCGATTGATTAATTATAGAATTCCCTGTTTAACTAATGAGTCAATTATCTTTCATAAATAGTTTTAAGAATGACAAACGCAATCTTACCTGAGACTCGTTTATCTTCTTTCTTATGAAAATATAGAAATTAATGTAATTAAATAAATGTAAATTTATTAATACTTTTTGAAGTCATATTAAATTAAATTAATAAATTAAATATAATTAAGGATTACTATTTTATTAATAGTGATGTAGAGAACACTCAGATATTACAGATTATCTTTTTCATTGTTATCATAAAAAATACAACGTGTGTTTTAACTAAATATGTTATATGTATTTTGTGATATTCTATCTAAATTATGTTGTATCTAATTTCTAAATCAACGACGATATCATTTACAAAGATAAAATTTATTATTTTTATAATTATAGCGCGTGTGCGCGCGCACAATAAAAACACACCCAATAAAAAATACCTTAAATCAACGGTCACAAAGAACTTTCTGAAGAATCTTGCGAATTTTGAATCTATTCTTATGCGAAAATCATAAGTGAGATTACAATGTATGTCAACGAAGGCAAAGAAAACGAGAGAGAAAGATAGAGAGAGAGAGAGAGAGAGAGAGAGAGAAAGAGAGTGAGAGTAGTGCACCATCAACATTTACGCGCCTTTATTCCTGCAAATCTCACCCCGTCCAGGAAGTATTTCTTCCGAGCTGGTGGGCCGCGACGGAAATGAAAATTTCACATCTGAATTTTTTCGCATTCGCGTCCCTTCGGTTGCACGGGCTGCCTGCTGCTGGTGGTACCGAGCTAGGAATCCGGGACAATAGCACCGTCACCCCGTGTCCCACCCTGCATTAATTTCTGATGACGGAACGCTCGTTTTCTTCGCTCGCCCTCTCTATCGGGGCTGTCATCCAGCCTTCTTTGGAAGGCGTTGTTCTTCCCGCTAGTATAATTTTTTTTGTTTTTGCTCGATGTTGCAAATTGCTTCATTTTAACTTGTGATTTTTAAGAAAAAATTAATTTTCAGAATATCGATTATATCGACAAATGCAACGATGAACAGCTATGAATTCTAGTAATCGAAGATGTGTGTGTGTGTGTGTGTGTGTGTGAGATGAGATAAATAATATCCGATCTTTACAATCTTCAATTTTTCAAATATTCAACATTATTATCTCCCAAAATGCGATCAGGAAGACTAGGAGGAAATACTATCATTTCCAATGAAGATTAGCAATAACATTTATTAATAACTCGATATTCTGAAACAAAATTAATTTAAATAAAATTTATAGACGCGAAATTTATAGAGTTAATAGAGTAATTCATGCACTCTGTTTATCACTCCACACAAAAATTTTTGAAATTTTATAAAATTATCCTTTCTTCCCCAAATGCCCGCTCGACAGCCAGAGTGTTCTCTTTCACCCTTCGTAGCTCTTTCCTTCCGCGCATTCCTTGATTCTCCCTCCAGCTTTCGTCCCCATTATAGTCCTTCGAGTACATATCCGGTGACCCGATTTAAAGCTAAAGGAGGGCGATTTCCTCCGTGTGATCGGAAACGTGGGGAGACACCAATTGAGTACTGGATGACCGAGGCAATCGCTTCGTCGTCGTCGACTAAATGACATCTTCATTCTTATCCTATGCCTCTTCATGCGCGTTAATTGCAGACAGATCGCTGCCGTGATTATGTCTCGGGCATCTTGTGTTTCGCGCTTGTAGCTGCAATATTCTCACCTATGTGAACCATCTATTCTTTCCGAAAAGATCCGGGTTATCACGAGCTTCAATAAATCTTTTTTAATAATCACCTTCTTGTGTCTTCATAGAAAACATCACTTATATTTTCCGGATTTTCGCTTCGCGCGTTACACAATTTAACAAATAAGACAATGGATCTTTGTCTTTGCCATTTGTTAAATTTCCAATGGATCTGGTTTGCGCCCTCCGGACGGTGACCGAGCGCTTCTGTCATCCGGTTCACGATGATACCCCTAAATAGCGACCCCCGTAGAGACAATCAATCAGCCGATCACTGGACCTTGACTGTGTCCACATTGCGCATAGTGAATGCATGTCTGCTATGTGTGTATATGCGTGTGATACGCTCGCTCGTATGTGCTCGTGTCCCTACTGGTTGTCTTTCCTCATCACCGTTGCAATAACGTACGCGAAGCTTTCGTTGCGCACTCCTCTCCCTGTCTCCGTTCCATTTACACCATGCGCTGATCTCGCCGTCCATTCGTGTTTAATACGCCACATCGACGGGCCAGACACCATAAGGGGCGCGAGAGGCTATGAAATAAAATAACACGTAGCATGTGAACGGGTCGGTGTGTCTACGTCATTGAACATCGTGGATGATAGATTTAAGTAGCTCGTGTCGAACGTACTTCGCGATGGTAAATTTGAATACTTTTACCGTTTCGAATTGGTACCAGTTTCGCGGCTTATTTATTAACACAAGAGTGCTGTTGCATTAACCATTAATGCGTTAAATTAGTTTCAACTATTTAAGAAATCACACGGTCTGGAATCAAATCGTTGCCCAATGCTACATGAACAATACATTGATAGCGAGAAGAATAATAGCATGCTCATTTGAACACACATATGCAATATAATTTTGCCTCAGTTCAGTACATTCGCATAAAAAGCAGCGTACTTTTTTTTCTGCAAAAAAGTACAACGAGCGAAATATGTTCGCGTACAGACACAAATTGTCGTCATTCGCGTCGCAATCGATGAACTTTATTATACGTGCTTTTATAATTCGCTTTCCAAAAGTTCATGTTCTTCGAATGCAATATCGATATTAAACGTCATCGTACACGGGGGCGACAATGTCGACCCACGTCGTTCACCTCCACTTAATCGAGACGATGAGGGGCTCCGAGAGAAAAAAAAAAGAAGACAGAAGGGCAAGGGCGTGTTTGGTGTTTCCGATTCTATGGACGCTTGACCCATTGTCTCCGGGGTTTAATTTTTACCCCCTTCCCCTCACCGTCATCCTGCGCCCCGGAGCACCCTCCCGTGCCTCCTCGTGCGTCTTTCTCCTCGCGGTTCCTCCCACGTCATTCGTAGCCGACCTGCCGACGTATTCAGACACGGTACACGCGACAATGCTGCCGAGTCCTCGTTGTGAGACAAGGCGGTGCACAATGCGACAGCAATCAGGAGCCGCGCCCCTGCCAGCGGGATCTCCGCGTGTCTCCTCGCAATTATTATTTCCTTTCTTTTCCCTTTTCCTCGTCTTCCTTTCTTTTTGTTTTTTTCTTTCTCTCTTTTTACTTAGTACCCGCTGTAGTTTCTCGATGGAGCGAGGGAATAAGAACCAACTTTCCCCGGCTCCTTCGAGCCTCTTCTCAACGGGCCTAGCCGTAGGGAACAATGATCACGCGATAACTCGCGCGCGAAATACTCGGCGGCTAAACGCATCATTCGTGCGAGACTCATTGCTATTAACGTCGCACTTCACGTCGAATCTTCACTCGAAGAAACGAGAGGAAAGTACGTATCAGTTACGTATTGTATTACTCGCTCGAATCTACCCACAAACGCAACTCCGGAAAGATGCGGCGTACGGGAACCAAATATCGCTTTTAGGATACCGGTGGAAGCGGGGTGTGTTTGCTCGAAACGGATAGATGGATGGATGGGTGGATGGATGGATGGATGGGTGCTTTGCTTACGCGGGGGAGGTTACGACGCACTGCGTAAACAACGATCGGGTTTCGTGCCCGCTTTCTTCTTCCTGGTTCTCCCGCCTGTCTCCGACTCGCGTCGATCTTGGGAGTCGAAAGGGTGCTCTTTGCAGTCGAGAAAACCGATCCGATTTTAGGGAGAGACAAAAGGCTGGGAACGGCACTGACGTCAAGCAAATCGGGATATTGTTACGATAGGATTATTTTTAAATTGTTAATATTCCCTCATAATTCCATTAATCAGAGAAATTATAGTGTACAAGTCATTAGAACGATCGAAAGATTCGTTCCAAAATCATTTTGTTGTTTCATCTCTGATCGAACGCGCGCGATCTTTTATTATCTCTTCAGTCGAATAAATTTCCTGTCAAATCTCAGAATCGCATTTGCACTTTATATGTTCTTGAAATGATCGTGCTCGGCTAGAATTGCAAAAAAACAGAATTTTCTCGTAATTTGTTTCGCATAGGAATAATTAGAACAAGTTGCTGTAATACTGCTTTGTACAGAACCATTTGCATTAACTTTGTAACGTTTGTGCGGAACAGACGCGAGACAACTGGAAGATTAACATTAAAAAAGTTGCTTGTTAAATTAACTAAAGAGAAAGAGCTAGCTTCTAACCGCGGGAATGTGTCCGACCATCGACGGTTTTCGCCAGGAAGTGCCCGGACATTATCGAAGTTTCGACGTTCGGTCTAACCAAATTCGGGACGACGAGAACGAGGGCAATTTAGTTACCTGGCGCGTTGACTGGCGCAGCCGACTATTCCAGGTCGTGTGTCGATCGATGTTCATCCACGTAAAAGGGTGGGTGGCGGCGGGTCGAGGGAGCGGATGGTTAAAGGACGGCGGTGGCGGGCGGGCGGTCGGAGGTTGTAATAAGCGTAATGGACATAGCACCCCCGCCACACGCATGCCCTCGGTCCTCGCGGCGTGTTCGCGCGGTAAAGGGTTGCTTCCTGTAATCGTGAGAACGCTCTTCCACACTGGTCTCTCTTTCCCTCCCTTGGCGTTATTCTCGCCGAAATCACGATGATTCTCGTAGTGGTGTTTAAGAGAATTGAAATTTATGGCAGACTTAAGATTAAAATTTATGATGTTTTATTGTCAGAAAACCCAGAATGGTTGTTTTCTTTGTCCTACCGATTTTTCACGATGAGATTTTTCATTTCTTGCGATTTCATTCGCACGCATCATTTCATTTGCACGTTTGATACCCGCAGCATATTGGCTACGGTCCATTTGAAGCTTTGAAGCATTCTTTGATTGGTCAATTAAAAGTCTTAAATCTAATAAAATTAAAATCTTCTTAATTCTAGTAAAATTCTTTGTTCTGATTGAGCACTCAAATGCTTCGAAGCATTTGTAGTGGACTGGACCCATTGATTTTTATTAGCCCTGAAGAAATTAACCTCGAAATATATATTGCTTTAGAGCAATATTCAACTAAATTATATTAGCGGATGCAACGTTCAAGGCGTGGTGTGACTATAAAAAAAGTAATTTATAAACAGCGGTAGTTAAGTTAATATAAACACGACATATTTTCTGTGGATAAATTAAAACACACACACACACACACACGCACGCACATGCATGTACGTACACCCACGCACACATATACAGAGAGGGAGAGATCGTATTCTCTCTTTTTTTTTTATAAATAAAAGAAGTACAACTTTTTATTACAAGATCGAAATCTCAATTTCTAGTTATCGTTATTTTGCGAAAAATCTTTTTTTTAAATCGTCACAACAAAAATTGCTTTTTTTTCATCTATTTTAAAAATCAATTTAATTTTTTTATTTCAGATAAATGGTAAAAACCTAAATCTATTTTACAGCATATATCGCTGTTATCTTTTTATGTTTTTAAATAAATTTTATATTATCTATTTAAATTATATTCCATTTGCGAAAAACTTACTTGAGTAAAATTTCAATGTCATAAAAACTTACTTGAGTAAAATTTCAATGTCATAAAAAATTCAATAAAGTATATTTTCGAGCCTCTTAGATGTATTGACTGACGTAGTCAAAATTCCATTCGATATCTATTAGTTTTCAAAGATTATTCGTATATCCCCTTTATATCATAAGGACATAAAAAATCTAAAACTCGAAAACTGTTACTTCTGTATTATTTTATATATTATAATTATTAGATTATAATATTATGCGGAACAATTTTTTGATTATTCAAAAGAGACGGTCTAAAAACGATCCAGCCACAATTCTCCGAAGGGTACGTCTTCTGAGAGTTGATAACATACAGATCTTTCCGCTGCCGATCGCGAGCGAGGAGACGATTCACGCAAAAAACGACAAAAAACGCGGTGCGTGGCGTCATCGTCTCCAGTGCATTCTCATGCACGTGGCCGCGCTGCTCTGCGCGGCACGCACGTAAGCTGCACACCGTTCATAGCTCTGTATGCGATGTAAAAGCAGTCCACACGCGTGATATATTATGCAGTCCCGCTAAGTGGAGCCCGGAGATGCCGAGCGGAAGAGCAGCGAGGGAGAGAGAAAGAGGGAAACGACAGAACGAGCGTGAAGAACGAGCGGGACGACGTCGCGCGTCGAGCGAGTGCATGCCAGGGTGAAAGAAAGAGAAAGAGTGAAACAGATGGGGAAGGGTAGAGAGGAGAACGAGCGAAAGCGCAGAAAGGAGAGGGCGAGGTTACTCAAAACGAGTGGCTGTATTAAGTGCGCCTATAGATTACGGCGCCGAGAAAAGTAGAGGCGCATCGCGCTAAAACGCCTCGGGGAAAAAAAATTACCGTACGGGCTCCCGTACGTCATCCTCGCGGCCTCGCCTCGCCTGTTCTCTCTCTCTCTCTCTCCCCTCTCGCGTACATGCGAGAGCGTGTCATTTCTGGCCGGGAGCGCGGGATGTGCGTTTTTCATGAAGAACACACTTCGTCGACGCCTTTTTCTTCGATCTGACGACAAGCGTCGTCTCTTTTTCTCTTTTCCGCCTCGATTCGACCTCGATCACTGCGAAGAATGTATCGAGGAATGAAAGTATAGTTCGATTTATATCATCATGGATTATTTTGTCGCTTACCACGATAGATTTTTCGTTTTTTTTTTCGTTTTCTGAGGACAATAGTTCTAGCAATTTTAAAATTGATCTTTTCGCGGAGAAAATTCGAGTCGAAGATTTAATTACGGAGATGTAAGTGGAAAGCTTCTCAAGATATTTGTCAATTTCACATGGAAATATTTCGCAAACGTGACTGTACGGAAAGAACGGTTTTTTTTTACGTAAAAATTAGGCCAGATACAAATCTAAAAATAATTATGTCGGACCAAAATGATCAAAATAATTATGTAGGATCGCTCAGGCATGATGATAGCAAAAGGCATGCAGCAAAAAGTTTTGACATTTTAGCAATCAGCTTGAGCGTCCAATTATCTTCGTTCGCAAAATTTTTAGATACTTTAACTAAACCGTTCTTTCTACGTTTTTGCCAACGGCGGATGAGACAGGAGGATCAAATGAATTCCACAAGTCGCAAAAAATGTTATCTTTATTAGTATGGGCGATATATTACATATGTAATATATTAACTTATGTTCGTTCGTGTATGTATGTGTTTTGTGTATGCGTACGCCAAATGTATGCGCGTCGAGATACACGCGCATGGCACTCGTAACGTGTTATGTCATAAATATCGGAACTCTCTGCCTTCTCCTCGCGACAAAATAGTCGTGTGTCCTACGTATAATACATTCCTACGAGCGCTTTAATTAACGCGACTAACATTTTCCTAATACTCACGCAAAGCGACCAAGGTCAATTAGGGATGTAACACGGACAAACGAGAGAGAGAGAGAGAGAGAGAGAGAGAGAGAGAGAGAGAGAGAGAGAGAAAGAAAGATTATAAATTAATAAATTGATAAATTTTTCAAGAATAGTAAAAATTAGCAGCTTCGCCATTTGTCGACCGTCTTCTGGCGATTCGAACGCGCGCTCTCTCGCTTATCTCCATTAATAATTTTACAAGTACTGTTAAATTTCTCTCCCCCGTGAGAGATTCGTCGCACCGTCCAATTATATCCCCATTTGAACTTAGCCGAGTTCGTCAACGGAATTGCACGAATCTATGTACATGACTGCCTTTTTTGGAACGCCATTTTATCGTTCGTTCACGATGAATTCTCCGATGCGCATGAGAAATTGTCGTGAAACACGAGGATACGCGAGAAGGTACGTAAGTACGGATCATATTCGAGTTAACGGGATCATCTCGCAGAGATGTATTCCCGCGGGAGCGTGCATTTATCGTAAAGGACCGTTTTAAATCTACAATCGCGTATGCGCATTTATATGTAAGAGCTACCGTAGAAAAATACCACATCTCTTTCGTTTCTAGAACGCGAGTCGTGCTCGTGAGGTCAGCAACCCGACAAAAGCGACGCTAAAATACTAGCTTTGCTAAATACTAAACGTGCTTTAATTTTCAGCTACTAGTTGTCGGTATCTAGGCGAGACATTCGTTCAACCTTGTGCGAAAGTTTCACCAACATTGTTTATTTCTAATGAAAATCTAAATTCATCCGGACGGCGAAAGTTTCGCTGGAAACTAATAAATACATTATAATCATATATATATACAGGGTATCTAAGATCATACATCAGTTACACTTACAGTTTACGTCAGTTTTAATTAAGGAAGCAAATTACTTTTTGGAAAAAGAAAAATCGATTTTTAAAGATTGTCTCTTTAATATCTATATAATAATTAATAATATAGATAAATTCTAAGAAGAGGTGTATTTATTGTTGAAAGGTCTTGATTAACAGTAAATCTATTTATATCTAAGAAAATGTTATTTTTAAAAATTTTTATTGTAAAACTTTAAACGCGTTTTTCTGAGTACGTACTATTTCGTCAAAATTTGTACAAAATTTGTGATTATTTCTTAATAAAAATTTATTTAGGATATTTTCTTAATATCATTGTCTATAGTCTCTCGAATCATTTATTGAATTTTTGTTCTAATTTTATTTTTATAGAATAAAAAAAGTGGATTTTAATAAAAAATGTTAATTTTTTTAAATGACCTAAAAAATATTGTTTAAAAATAAGAAATCGAAAGACTATAAATTACAACGCTATTTTATAAGAAAATGCTTCAAATTAGAATATTACGAACGTAAAAAATTGTGCAAATCATGAAATCGTGCTCGAGCTGCAGGCAAAAACAGCATGATTTCCGCACAAAAAATAAATATACATTTTTTTTATTAAGCTGTTATATTATTACATGTATAAAATTCGAACAAATTCATTTAATAGTTTCTTTTTATATAAATTCCCAAATATATTTTCGTCGTTTTTTTGGCCTGAAAAAGTAATTTACCCCCTTAACGACTCATACATTTGCATTAGATCTTGAAACAGAGTTATGCGATATCAGAATTCTGTGCACGAAAAATGACCGCGACATTAACGCCGGGATTCCTTGCTCGTCGACTATTGATTTTTTGATAATTCTATTTTAATACTTTTATATGCTGAGTAACTAGAACCATATTGTGTAAAAAAAATCATATAATTCCATTTTTTTTAAATGGTGATGAAAAATCAATTTTTTCGAAAATTGATTTTACCATTATTTGTTCCCCTTCAAACCATACAACTTTCATTTTGAAATATTTTTGATAAATACAATTCCTCTTCATTTTTTAAAATGAGCGTACGAATGATCTTAGACAAGCTAAATACTATTATAAATACTACTATGTATACTACCATCATTATATATTTTTTATTTAAGGTCGAACGCGTGAGATATTTATGATTCTCATTTTCATTCGACCCTGTATTATTATTAAATATTCGCTGAATATTGTATATACGTGTGTATGTGTGTATATATATATATATCCCAAAAATCAACAATAATAATACAAGGCAATATTTCCTATCAAATTATGACAACACCTTCCTTTCATTAAACATTTATCCAAACAACATCTTGTTACAATCATATTTATTAATATTAGAAAATTTCATGACTAGATTTAAGTATTTACGTAAACAAAATATAAAAGATATAAAGAAGAAAGAGAAGGAATACATAAAAACAAAAATCGAAGATTACAAAGATGAATCATATTTACAATCAAAGCTTTTTAAAAAACGACGTCCAATAAAATTCAAATAAAAATTCGATAGAAAATACTGCCAAACTATTACGTTTCTCGGGATACTCCATACGTTAGTATATAATACTTAAATATAAATTGCATTGGCAGGACATTGCACGAATGCATCTGTTGCAGCCACGAAAACTCGTACCTGTATTACATAAATAATACGATCAACTATTCTCTACACGCCACGTTTAAATATTATTCTTTGAATAATCTCTTCCAGCCATAAAATGTCTGCTAAATTCGACTCTTTTATCATGAAACGCTTGACGATTATTCGCGTAATTATTCGCGTAATGAGCGCGCAAATTCGAATTCGCTAGAAACTACCGGCAGTTAATACCCGGGTACAGTTTACGCGGCTGACATACGCACGAATATCTTTCTACTTCTATCGGGCCGTGCCACGTGACGATTACTATCAAAAGGCGGATTTGAAGACACATTCTTTGCACGACAGATTGGCACGCGTGGAAACGGACGGTAGTAAAAAATACAATACGAGACACACAGATTGCAAATATAAAGTTCTGCTAACGTTAAAAGGACTAGATTCACGGATAATCCGCGCGTTTCGCTCGATTATTCCTCACCGTCGTATTTTCTATTACATCTCCAACGCTTCTATTATAAGTATATTTCTTAAAATTTGACGGAAATCAAATTTCTCTTATGAGACAATCCTAAAGATTAGAACGAAAGTTTTCAAGTTCTGCATTTTCTAAGTTTACCAAACGTACGTAAAAATATATTATCCAAGATGATAACTCACAAGTGCATTGCTTCGATCGAGTGCCTACTTACAATTAGTCTAGCCTAAAGTACTGGGGAGCGATCGTCGTTATGTTTCCTATCGTCATTCGTTCAGCGAGGCGACAGGTAGTTTCGATCGTAAGTCACTATTAACGCGCAAGAATAAATTATTTCGCATACGGTTATATTCAACAAAGCAACAGTTTCCTCAACTGATTGTGAGCGATTATTCGAAAATGTAAATCGTAACTTTCTTCTTCGAATTTTGCGCTTTTATTCTGATTCATCTCGATAAATATCACTACTTGAAATCAGTACTTCCCGAAACGTGTCTCTAATTCTATAATACGCATGATTTTACAGGGAATTGCTCGACAGGATTAAAGCAATTTGACATTGAAAAAAAATTTATTAATTAAAAAGTTCAGTAATACTAGGATCTGTAGAAGCAAAATGCGCATAGAAGCGATGATGCGCAAATCTGTAAAGCAGAATATGCATGCGTGTTTCCATCAGTATGCCGCAGACGTAGGCGACCGAAATGGTTCGGGAAGCACTGATCTAAATTAAAGTACACGTACCTTCGTCTTGTTCGCATTACTTTTGAATAAATTTAACTCTTAAATTGACTTCATTCCCGGGAAGAGGCGTGCATTCACTTAGAAGTTATCGAGATTTCAATTTCTGATGATGCGATAATCAGATATAGGTAGCTACAAATTGCATCTGATGCAAGCTTTTATTTTTTTTTTTCTCTCTTATCTCGTCAAAGAAGCGGTTATTTACTATAACAATCCTATCGATGATTCCATCAACGATACGGGCAACTTACAATGCCTCGTAATGCCTAATAGGCTCTAAGAAACGGAATTAAACTAAACAAACCTTTAGTGGAACATACGAAACGTGATCAACGACTAGGCGGTATCCTTCAGCAAACGCACTAAAGGATTTAATTTACCTTCGTCCGAATTTCTATACTGCTCCAGTAACTGCAAAGCCAATCAGCAACTTATTAAACATTATTATACATGGTGCAATGTATTAATTAATAACATTGTTCAACAAAAAAGCACAAACACAAAGATAATTGTTTCCAGTTTTAGGCACTGAGCCTGTTTACCAAATCACTTTATCATGTTACAATTTCAAGAAATTTGTGCTCGAAATTGCAAAAACAATTCATTTTGGCATATTATAATGACGTATTGAAGAAGTTTTATTGTAATAAAAATTAAGTATATTGTTAGAAACTTTCAGCTTTCAAAAGGAATTTGTGGAAATTATAATTAAAAAGGTATATTTATGATTAATATAGGGTCTAATGCATCAAAGTTACGACTTATATAAGAATTTCTAAAGATTTAGGAAACAATTATCTCGTTCTTATTTGAAAAAAAATTTTTTGGTTGAATAGTGTAATAAATTAAAAGACAAAAGTTTTATATTAAAGAGAAATCAGTTATTATAATTCTATAATTATAAATCATGAAAAACATTATTGTAAATCAAAGCAGACCGAGCGAGAGTATATCAAAACATATAAATTACATTATTAACCGATACAGCCAATTTAAGATATACCCATCGAATGAAAAAAATTCTTAAAAATTCTAAAAGCTTATTAAAAGCTAACGTATAAAAGCAGAATATATATATATATATATATATATATATATATGAAAAATCAATTAAACACGCAATACAGAATCACAACTTTGTTATTACACGTTAAAGTCATGAATATTTATGCACGCATATTAGCATATATATTAACACATTAAATGTGGTTGCCAGTAAACGAAGCTATAACGCTGATACGTCTCGTCGATTCACTGAAATGTAATCGACCGCAGAGATTAGCGAACATCATCGATAGAAAAAGAATTTTTTTTTCCTGATAAATATCGTCGCAGATTTGTGTTAATGATGATACGTTCAACGAGATTTGAGTTAATATGAAAATTAGGCGCGTGACAGCGCCTAATTTTGTATTCATAATCACTCACTTACCTCGTACGACATTTCGCAAGACAATATCGCCATTGCCTCCGAATTGTGATGGGTTGCGGCCAAAAGTGCCGGCAACGTGTACGGTATCAATCTGGGATCTCCGTAAAACGGAAACGGCAGGGTACACAGCTGCTGGAGGACGCTGGGGCCCGCGCCAGCCGATTGGAGAACCAGCTGAAACAAATTTCCCAATAGATGGACGTTATTATTCTTCAATGTAATTTTATTTTCTCTAACTTTTCCGGTAATTCCGCGATGTTTAACAAGAGAAAAATCACGGACAACGGCAGGAGTTATTCAAAATGAAATTACTGCCTCGCTACCGAGAGCTATCGTTTCGTGATCTTCTCATCCGTTCGTAAATATTGTCTCGAGCTTTTGCTGCTATACGTGAACTGTATCGATCTGAATACAAATTCTTAATACTTCGCCGACGGAGATTAATACGTCGATACTTTGGCCAGCAGTGGGCAAATTCAGTTATGCGCACAAACAAAAACGCTTTTAAAAACCATTGTAATTTTAAAGTTATTCGTGAACTTTTAAAAAACTTTTGGTCACAAAGATAGATTTTATGTATCGAGAAATAAATAATAATTAACCTACATCATATAAAGCGTAGCTTATACTCGTTCCGTTGATGAAATATCAAATTATTTTTCTCAAAGGTCTTTTTCGAAAGGTCTTCGCGAACGAAATTTGGAGTAAGCTTTTGGAACGAGATCGGTACACCGGACGAAGATTCTCTTCTTGTAATTGCAAATTACCCGCATGGCCCGTTCGACCGAGGAGTTTCTCAATTGCGACGCAAATGATTAATTAAAGCGACCGAGTAATTTTCTTAAAGAGCGTGAGAACCCGGGTGACCCAGGTGTCACGGAAGCGAGAGAGTCTTTAGCGCAAGATCATACCGGACATCTGCGCCTTATGACAAGTGCCTCTGTGAACAGGACGTCGTATTCCTGTGCACCTGCACAAGACAACTCTTGCAGGAAATGCCCACATTTTACGCATCCTTGTCTCTTCGGCGCCAAGGCGACCCGTATCGCCGATATATGTTAATGTGTATTAAATATTGTCCGTTACAGTTGCCATAATAATTCGGTGCGCAACGTAACTCGGTAATGATTGATTCGCGATGAAATCAATCATTTCGAGAAGAATACGAGTTCTCCTTATCACGAAAATAGATTTTATCGTGAAAACTGCCCCATAAAAATGGCCTCATCAATCCTACAAGAAGATTGCTCGACGCGTTTCAAGTTATCGCTAAAGCAAGACTCTCTTACAATCTCAGAGAGCTCCTCGCATAATGGTCAGCGAAAATAAAGGGCGCAGAAACTAATTACGAAAGTTAATTTTTCTGGGTGTCGAACGTGGCGCGAAAAAGCCTATTGACGCTATTTAATTGCACGATATTCTGCGATAAAACAAGCGTTTTTCTCAATATCGATTGGCAAAAAAACAACCTATCGTGATTAACGACGTATAGCGAGAGGGCTAGTTAACGTCGGGTCCGGGTTTAAAATAAATAAACGGAAAGCCGTAACGCACGCGCGCGCATCGTGGCGCCACCGCAAAAAATCCATTTCTCGAATTCGGTTACGACCGTCGACAAAAAACGGAGACGGACGTGTTTATGATCGCGAACGGAGAAGGTGATACCATCGTACCGGGCCGGCGATAACCCTGGCTGCCGCAGATGCTCGTAGAAGCTTAAAAGCGTTTCTCCCTTTCTCTCCCTTCTTCTTTTTCTCCACCGCACACGCGCGCGTACACTTTCTCTTTCTCTCTCTCTTTCTTCCTTTCTTTTCTCTCGCGGAAAACGATTTTTCCAAGGCCCCTCGGAGGGTCGGCTCTTGCTCTCGAGAGCGGCGACCTTAAAAAAACGCTGAAAGACGAATGCGCGACATCGGCGGTGCACTCAGCGTTTACATTCCGATTCACGCGTCCGCGAGATCAACGCGGACGCAGGATAGGTCTCAGATAACATTTAGCGAACGTTAAACCATAGTAACTTGGCGAGAAGGAAACATCCTTAAATTGGGAAATCTCGTTAATTTCAGAAATACTAAACTCGCTCACGAGATGCGCTCGCGAGTTGCTTAAACTATTTTCGTATTAATAAAACTCCGTCAATATTCCAGAATTAAATCTTGATAGCTAATAATACTCCATATCAAACGTTTCTGGAATCTATATAACATGTTATCACAGTTTCTATATAACATGTTATCACAGTTTCTATATAACATGTTTTCACAGTTTCATTCGAGAAAAGTACTTAATTGATTGAGATTGTGATATATTATTTCGTTATAAATAATCACTTTATAATAATAATTCTTAACAGGAAAAGTTGTAGGATTTAAATAGATTTTTAATGTGTCTTTTTTTTTTTAATTCTTAACCATTACAGAGAGGAACTCTAGAATATATTGTTAGATATTAAAAAATATTTAACATAGATATTTTTAAACATCTATTACTTTTACCCAACACTACTTTTAAATGTACTTTATTATTCTTTAATTCAAATTAACTTTTAAGAAACTTTCGGCATTTCGCAACTTTTGTTTTACTTAACAGTTTTTGTTTTAATTAATGATAATTCTTATTTTATCTCTTCAAATATGGCTAATTTCGCCCTTGGAGATTCTTTCGTTTTCCGCATCGCAACTATAAATGTTACGAATTTCCATGCGGTTTTGCGAGATGATGGACCGGCACTGCGCGCGTGCACGCGCCCTGAAGCACACGGAACGGTACATCGTAAATATATCTTAACGGCGTTCGGCTGTATATTGATGGGAGGTCCGCTGAGTGTGTTGTGTCTAACAGTCTCTTCCTTCTTCTCGCCAGCAACACGCTGTACGCCATTCAGCGCGTGCATTTCTCGCGTAGTAACATACCGGGTGACTCGAGACACTGCAGTTAACAATCTCAATACATCGATTCGAGGAATTTATAGTTGTGCATTTTATACAATAAAAAAACCGAAAGTGAACGAATGTCCTCGATAAAGTATGCCCTCGTCGAATCTGATGACGCATATCCGTAAAGATTTGAGACACAGTTAATATTAACAGAAGTAGGTAAAACTCTCAATATGTCATAGTATCGCGCTTTGTCGCGCATAGAAAGAATAAAACGATCTCAGGATTAATTTTTAGCTCCTTTTTATTTCGTAAAAGACCGAAATGAAGATTATTTATAAGAAGATTATTTATAAGAACAAGAAAATTTTCTTTTACGATTTTTAGGACTATACAGACTATATAAAACCGATTAAGAAAAACAAGAAGTTTGACAGAACAAGTCAAATTCCACGCAACTGAGCACACGACATTTAACTTGTTTCGCTGGAACGGCCCCTTCAAAGTCTGAGGTGTTCGATCGCATAAGCTGCCATATGGGAACGGGACGTACCTGATTGTCCGGATTGTTGAGAGCGAAGTACCCGAGCACCACAAACAATTCCGAGAGGATGTGAATACCGCTTGTATTCGGCATGGATTCCACCTCCGATTTATCTGACAAAGAATCACGGGACAGTCGAGTTATTAGGTGGCTAGCTATCAGCCGCCATTGCAGGCTCGTGCCCTCGGCGCCCAAGAAGCTCTGTAACAGAACGTTTTTCGTGTGTAAAAAAAGTTACATGTACGTCAATTAATATTTTTATAAACTCTTTTTGACTCGGGCAGAGTCCTTGTAACGGTTAACTGGCTCACGTATAAACCCAATGTAGAGCAACGTGCTCAACGGCACTTAATGGTATTGATATAATTCCACTCTCTCTTCTTTCATCCCGAATTATCGATTCCCCCATAAGGCGAACGCTCAAAGCCCGTTGAAACCTAAGACGGGCATTATCGGATCGGCGAACGAAACGTCGGCTTATTTGTTGTAGAGAAACCGCGTCGCGAGAAGCGCAAAGAGAATAGATAATAACCGTCGGTTTTTCGGCAAATGCACGCGGGGCTCATCTGGTAATCGACGGGCGCTCCCGTGGGACGGGGCACGGCCCTCCCGCGGGGCACACGATAGCCCTTATGGTTTTTGCGGGGCGTAGGACGCAAGGCGCGGCCGTCTCGATTCAATTCGCGGTCGGCTCGCTGCGAGAGAACTTCACGGGAGGCCTTTACGTCTTGACAGGCCGAACCCCCGCGATACATGATATCTCCATCACGCCCGGCGCCCTACGACGCATTGTTGGCGGCAACAAGCGGCATCGTTGTCATTTGGAGAGGCGACGCCGGGGGTGGCCTGCGGTAATGCGAATCACGAAAACCGTCGCGAATTAAAAAGTAATGGAGCTTATGGTGATCTAATGAACAGCATCCCGACTGTCCCTTGAATAAATCGAAATCGAGTACCGATGATCGAAAGATATTCTAAAATAGGACAAACTAGCATTATGCGTGTCACTAGCTGGCATATTCTTATCCTGTGATTTAATATCAAAATATGACGTCAACTTCATGGATATTATCTTCGTATTAAACGAGTAAACAGCCGTATTTATGAATCTTTTAGGGAAAATATCAAAATTGGAGAGAAATAATACGACCATGGAACCGTACAATGCGATGTTCGATAATGAAAGTCAGTGATAATTCAAGAGAGTTGAGAGTTACAATAATAGCATGCACATTTCAAAACTGTAAGTCTATTTAAGATAACCACTGTAAATACTGCATCGTTCGTTTATAATTAAACTTTGCTTGCAATGCGCGCCTTTGTCTTTGAAACGATTCGGACACAAAGTCATTTTTCAACTTACTACATTCAATTCAACAATTATTTATATCACTCTCATTTCACAAAATTATAATAACACGAAAAGATAAAAATATGTGAATACGTTGAGATTAAAGAGTAGTTAATGAATTATACGTTGTGATTAAAGAATAATTAATGAATATACAAAAATTAGTATAAAAAAATAGAAGAATGCATAGATATAGGACCGTTTAATTTATTACAAAGAGAGACTATAGTCGAGAGACTATAGTCACAAGAAATTACATACCTGTAGCGTCCGGAGATCGAGTTCCGCGATCGATTTAAGGAGCTTGAGGCCGCGACTGGCCAGGGTCCGCACGGCGGTCGTGAGCGTGTGATTGGGGGTGGGCGAAGCACCCTTCTGATTCTGTGGCGTGTACGCGACCGCCGCGTAAAGAGCGCCGATCACGCTCGATGCCTCGGTCGTCGACAAAGCCGACAACAAGTGCGACTCGTTGCTCGTTTGCTCGACACCGCCGCCGCTCTCGCCGTGCACGCTGACAATATCTTGATCGACGGACCTTCTCAGATGGCTGCAAATACGCGCGAGAAGATCGTAAGACGATACCAGCAACGGCGACTCATGCTCCTGATCCAGAAAAAAATCCGTCTCGATCAGGGCCCGACTATGGCGTGACACACGATCCACTAAGCTGCCGGCTACCAGATATCTGAAGCACAAGAATCGAGACACGCATTATAACTCTCGCGGATCGACGAAACCGCGCTTTTTTTTCGATGTTTTCGATATCCTTGAATACCGTGGTCAAGGAGAATTCCCAAGCTTGAGAAATTCTCGATTGAAATTTATAAATTTCTACATAGTTCTCGATTGAAATTTATAAATTTCCTACAAAGTTTCTAGAAAGTTTTTATTTGTCATTATTATCTAAATCCTTTGGCTACAGCTGAGCTGGATACGAAGTTATATTTACATACGTTATATAGCTCAACCATGGAACGCGACTGAATGACGTTAGTAATTGATGTAAAAATACAATTAAAAATTAAAAAATAACGTTACGAATATGTTCATACTATTATATTCAAAAGAATAGTAATTCGCGCCTAATACTGTTGAAAGAAAAATCAAGAGTTAAGAAAAAATAATTATTTTGTTTAAAAATATTTCGTCACTGCACTGAGAAATGACTGCATTAAAAAATGGTATTTCTCAACTGAAGTTATATTAACAATCGCGTGTAACAATCCTGTCAAACATTTTTTTTTATAAAATAAATCTAAACAATTAACACTTTGACCGCCATGCGTATCCAATTGGATACCTATGTGGATTCGTCGCCGTAGTATCAATTTTAGTGTTAATTTATCATTTTACATTTCCTACTTACTACCATCTATACATGAAAGCTACTAAAAACGCTTTACGTTGATTTTGTAGTAAGTTTATATAGTTATTTTATATAGTTTAGATTCAGTATATTGTGAATTTCAGAGGAATCTATCAATTTTGCCGAAGATTTTTATTAAAAAACAAATTTTATTAAATTTTAGAAAATATATTTTAAAATTTACTTAAAATTACATTATATAAGTATTAGTGTGCCGCCAAGGGACCGATTACAAAAATTCTTAGTCAAAGGATTAAGGATATTTTTGCCTGTCAATGCTGAGATATCGAGGTATAAAAGAAAGCTATTAGCAATATTCAAAATTATTTAGAGAGATCAGTAGCATTTCGTTCTAAAATCGATTAAAACCACCATAATGACAGTAGCAACTATTCAAGCAGCTATTTAAGAAAATTCGAATCGATTCGCTTACGCTAATGAAATTAAGTTACGTTAGTATTCACTCTTCCTTCAAATTTCTAATACATGAAGATCGGTTGTTTCGGGAAGTACGTGCGAGGCTCGAAGAATTTTAAAGAGCAGCGGTACAAAACAATACGAACACGTCTCGTTGATAGGCGCGAAAGTGCAGGAACACCTGTTCTAACGGAGAAACGAACAGCCCAATATTCAAACAGGCCATCGACCCCTAAATTGACGAAGGATCTCACTTCGGCAATCGGTGCTCGTCGATCACCGAGCGATCATACGGCAGCGAAGTGTGCATATGGGCGCCAGGAGAGGGAGATGGAACCGGATAAAAAAACAATGTATTGCTTACAGGCCAGCATGTGCGACGGCGTAACACGAGAGGATTATAACATCAGTGCGTAATTCCGAGAGAAAGAGAGAGGAGAAAGGGGGTGAAGGAGCGGCCAGAACGCGAGAAGAGCGTATAGGGGACTGGGGGGATTGCGACCGGCAGCGCACGCGATGCTCATTCTGTCGGGTTGTTATATGTATACGTTTTTCTTTCTCTCGCAGGCAGCATCCCCTTCCGCGACCCCGCAAGCCCGAGGGGGTGCGTGCTTGTCAGCGCGTATTATCGCCGCCCCCTTCAACCCTCTTCGGCAGAAACGCACACAAACGCGGGGTCTGCGCGTCAATGAGTATTGGAATATATAATACACGGTGAAAGAGAAAGAGAGAGGGTGCGCCACCCTTCGATGCTGTGTCTGTGGAAGGCCAACTGTCGCGTCTAATCATAACTAACTGCAAGCTAATCCCGCCGCACTAGCTTCGTTGATTGTAGCGCAAAAAGAGTTGACGATATTGCGACGATATTTTTCGAAATATTATACATATTTGCGTCGACCGATGTATGACGATATTTCCATCCCGAAAGCAACGCGGGCTAAAAGACGCGAAATTCCAGGAGATGAATTTTTAACTCTGCTCGTCGAGACGGAATACTCTTTGCCGAGACATGTCGCCATCCGTGAAGACGACGATTTTTTTTCTTCTATTCTACACTCGTTCCCCCAATAACGACGGATGATGACGCTCCGAGAGTCCCTTAAGCCTATCGGAATCACAGAGACACGACAATAGGTGAATACGAGTCGCCGCGGTGACGCGTAAACGTAGTATACGACGGGGCCGAGTAAATTCGCTAATAAAATGCAGCGAAATGATCGCGCCGTGCGAATTAGAATTACTCGACACGCCAGCTCGCACGATTACGTCGAGAACCCCTCCGCGCCCTTAATCTGCAACAACACGGGCGACAGTTGGGGACGACGAGGGGGACCGCGTCTTCGAATGCAATAATTTTGCGACCACCTCTCCTTCCTCCCTGTTCTGCTTCCGTTTCGCTCTACAGTAGCGCGGGATTACATCCGTGAAAGTCACTGCGGCGGATCGCTTAATCCTTTAATCCTTCCGATTCGGGTGATGCTATTCACTCGCGGCCCGAAACATTGAATCATACTTTCATAATCATGTAATCGCAATACGCTAGCCTGAGAGGGTGTTCTAGAATCAGTCTTATAACCACATATCGGTCAATTTGGTGATGGTTCTTTTACGTAATTTCGAGAGGAATCATCGTTTTACCGCCGCTTTCTAAAGTTTAACGTTAATTAGTATTCGTTTCGAAATTTCCTTAATTAATATTCGCGAGTCCAATGTAAAACCGAGTCCGAAGTAAAACTAAAGTTAATTGAACGATTTTTTTTTCATTTTGAAGATCAAAATCCGAGGAATAAGATTATGTAACTTAAAATTATATAAGATTGTAAAAAATATTTAAGTCCAGTGGATCCGAACAAAATGTCCGAGTTCGCTGAATTTGCAAATGTCAATTAGGATCAAATACTCCTGTAATTAAATCTCAAACTGAGACCTTGTCAAAATTAATTTTTAAAAAATGTTATTATTCACTCGCAAATTTCAAGCCGATGCTTCGAACTAGCACTAAATAATACAACGTTAGAAGCGGATTTTTCTGTTAACATTTTCATCGATCTCTGCGATAATGCAAAGTAGTTATATCTTCTCAAGAACAAAGTGCGAGATTAAGTTTTGCTATTAGTTTTCAATTAGAAATTTAATAAGGCGAAAAGCAATTGAATTGTCTTTAGAATATATGTATTCCTTAATCTGTTATTCAGTCCACTGCACGCATACCAAGACGATTCGTGTCAACCAGGAAGATCCCGTGTCCCGATCTTCACGCACGTCCGCGTCGGGGGGTGCGTCGTCCCGTCGACCCGAGATTGCGATCTATCATTGAATGTTTGCGGGGGGAATGTCTCGAGGCAAATATATCGAATTTATTTATTATCCCTTCGTCCCGCCCCTGCACGCATCCGCGGACAAGAGGACGGAGGAAAGAGAGGGGGAAGAGGGTGGATGGCGAATGGCTGGCTGTATATACTACCCCGGAGAGGCCGCCATTAGCTAACCATATGATTATTTCATAGCGAGCTTGCGAGGGTGCATATCTTTGCGCTTCCAGCCCGCACCCCCGACCCACGGTGGCTTACGCGATTTGCGCGCTGCACCGCGCGAGTGCATTACGGGCGGGAAAAAGGCTCTCCGGGGGGTCTTACGCCTGAGAAGAAGGGTAATCGAACGGATAGCTCGTAATTTGTGTGTCGTGCCTGGATTACCAGAAAGCGCGAAAATACGCGTCTATCCGATTTACGGTGTTATTATGGCGCGTAACTCGACTTTTGGAGAACAATCGCATCTTTCGTACACGTAATATGAATGCGATACAGAGATAACCTTCGCCACAGCTGCAATTCAAAAGTATAACGGTATTGTGCGAGTTCATCAAGAATACATATTTTCGGCGATATAGATGAATATTTGTTCCCCAAAGTGCTACATGTATTTAAAGTAATATATCGGTACGCGCGATGCGTATGGGTAATAAAAATATGTGACTTTGACAAACGAGGCGGAATAAAAATAAGCGGAAACAATTTTTCTGTTAATCCGAACGAGTAACGCGGTGGTATCTAGCTGAAAATCGTTGCAACAAATTTTTCGTGAACGCGCGTGAGTCAGTCCGAATAACACTCCGGAATTAATACTGTAAATCAATCAAAAATGTAATTTCCGACGTATGTACAGCTGGAAACGCAAATATGTATTCTGTAGCAGGTACTAGGAAAAAAGATAAATCTATAGTTATGCTATTATATAACTAAATTGATACAGTGCAATAGAATATTAATCGATATAATAAATTGATTATTAAATTTATACATATTTTTTGTTCTCCAAAATGTATACTACATGTTTAAATGATGTTTATATATGTATCTATGTATAATATATGAAATATATTTATATAAAATTTCGAAATATTTAAAACTATTGTTGATTTGAAATAATTGTTATATTGTCCGTTTCAATTTTCTAAATCTAAATTTAACGTAAACCGTACTTGAAAATTGTTCGTCGAAGGAATGGCGTTCACAGTAAGAATAACAGAATTCCAGGTCCAGTGCTCGTGGAAATATTCCTCTTATTCGGTGCCGGACAAACGTGCCTGGCAGAAGTGCCATTTCGCTATTTCGACAATAGGCTATGTTTGCGCAACGAAATGGCAGAAGTGTGTAAATGACAGTCGCGTATCATCGAGTCGGAAAAAAGGGGGAAACGCGGGGTGTGGTGGTCGGGCCATTCGGTCGCCAATCTTGCTCAATATTTCGATTCTCCATTATCGATCACATCAAAACGTGCACATCAAAATAGATACATATTTTCTAATTTAACATAAAAAAAGAATCAGACGAGGCGGCACGATTGAAAATGTGTTCATAAAATGTGTACATAAAATTATCAACGATATTTCCTACAATAGCAAAGTTACATTTAGGGGGATAAATGAAACGTCTTTTTTTCAATCGTATAAAAAAACGTGGTCATATGTGATTGCTTAAACTGCTTAAACTATTAAAATCTAAAACACCATCGCGTGTACGCAAAGCTTCGACGAGTTTGTATTAAATGCCAATAAGAGACGCTGGCACGTGAAATAAAGCCTGAAACAAGGTCAAATGGGTGGTCTTCGTCGAATTGGTAATGTATTATAATCCTGGAGCTCTGACATCCAGCAACTCAGGATATTGCTACTCCGAATTCGTTGATGCGTAATGCATTCGCGCTGGGATTTTGGTAGCGCGGGAGGGAGGGGGGATGAAGCGCACTACCGTACAGCCGGAGACTAGGGGTGAGCGTAGGGTGAAGAGTGCTAACTCTATACGACTTGGTCGAGCATAGCGACGGTGTCGAGCGTATTGCAAATTCGCTCAAACGATGCGCGAATAAGCGCGAATAAAAGTAAACACGAGAATTTCGATGAAACTCTGTTCTCTCATCTCGACGAAGATAAATCGACGATCACGCAAAAAACTTGAAGATAATTTTAAAATTATAGAAATCAAATAACAAGACTAAAAAGAAAGGTTTAAATAAAACAAAAACAGCAAAATAAAAGCAATAAGAAAAACAGAATTGAGATTGATTAATTAATTATTGTAACGTTTAGAAATATCTTTATATTATCGTATACTGTAAAAAAACATCGTTGTATTTCGAAAGTACCAATTATTCTTTGTCTCTTTTTTCCGGTAACGATATAATATTAACGATTTTATTCGATTCCTGAAAAAAACTTTATGACTGTTTGAAATTGCTAAAAATGCGCCGACATCCATTATTAGCGGCAGTGTAAAATCCGCGCATCAGTTTCCTGTAAACCTGAATTTTTTAATAACCGATTGCAGCTCTGTTGACTGGAGACCATTTACCGATATTCAATATGTTATGAACATGCCAGTGAAATGTATTCGTGCTGTGCTTCGGCGGAGTACCCCCCCGTTTGCGCGTATTTATACGTGGAGTAGAATTTCTAAAAATAATTTATGTTTACCTACAGAAATTCAATATTCCCGAGGAGAAGATACGCCGCGGTACAAAATGGCAGTCCGCGGTCGCATCTAGTATATTTACATAAAAATACGCTTTTATACAAGGATGTATATCGGCTATATTCGGTAAGAGACGGAGTAAAGGTAAAATATCTCTAAAATAAATACAGCATGCTCAATCAATTTAGTTATCGATCTATTTGCGCAAAAACTTCAGGAATCACTTTAACGAAAAACAATTAAACAATTAGCGCGACTTATTAATACGTGCATAATTACCTTTATCAATATATAAGTTTAAAAATACAAAAAAATACAAGATTCTCTCTCAACTTGACAGTCAGACATCTACGATCTTTAAATCGCTTCCGGTAATTTTACAAAAAAAATCAAGATATGAAAAATATTTAACATAAATAATAGCGATCGAATCCGGGCTACTTTTTCTGACAAACAGAATATCGCACGTGCAACGTTGTATTTTTTTAATACTTTTTTATTATTATTTTTCCAAGTACTCCTATCACGAACACACTAACGGCAGAAGCTCCTGGGGAGGGCGTTACTTTTGTGAGTGTACAATGTATCTCGTCATGTCAGAGTCAACACCGGATTTCTTCTGGCGTCGTTTAAAGCTAGCCCTATGCCGGGTGAGTACGCGGAGGATAATAGACAACGTTGAAGCTTGCCACTTAGCAGAATGGGAACAAGAACAGCCGCTCTGCCTATTTCTACTTGCGCCCCTATCCCAGCCTGATCAAATACTCGGCTCCAATCCCGCGGTTCCCATTACTATTGCCGCTCTTGTCATCGCTGTCGTTGACAGCACTATTATTGTTGAAGATCCCTTTCCTCGTCTCGGAAGAAACTGAAAATTTGCAAGCTCAAAAATTAGTAAAATTAGAGAATTGCCATCCTTCGACGAATATAAAATTTTCCTCTATTATTGTTTCCAACATTATTGTTTGTAAATTATCTTACAGAAATTATGATTTATTCTAACAATAAAAGTAACAATTTTTACGAACTGATCAATTATTCAGTTTCACATCATTATCGTATCGGAGAGCAACACAGTATTTAACGTTCTAAGAACAAATTAAAGAATGCTTTAGGAAGTACACGTTACGAATGGAAGGCTTCGGAAATGAATCACTGACCAACACCCGGCGATGCCAGCTGATACTTCAAGTGCATCTGCTGTCTATTTGACGCTGAATTGCCAAACTAGTATTTATCTTAAATTTATGACACGACACGATCTGAAACAATCATCTCGACAGAACGTAAAATGGGTCAAATATCAACGTAAATCTCCTAACACGAGTTCAAGTTTGCAAAGTAAATAGAACGTAAATAGAAAGCGTCAGATGTGTCAAAATTATGAGATAAAACCGTTTGTTTTTGTAATAAAAGTAGTAGGTGCAATTTTGAAATACGGCAAACAGTAACGGGATGTCGTTAAACGACGCGTCTATTCTAGCAAAATTGGGGAAACTAAATTTGCACCGGTTTCAAAATATACGGCTCAAATCTGATTCCATTAAAAAAAGGGCGCGGTTAATGAGTGCTGGTAAAATCCGTAGGGGATATTATTCTCTTTGTGTAGAAACATTCGCGTTGTAGAAAAAGCGCGCGCTTCAATTTTTGTCGTCGTTAAAATTGTATACCCGCGCGCTTTTAAAATAAAACGGGCGCGTGCATTATGCAATCGATCCGATAATTAATAATAATTGGAAAGTGAGAAGGACTTATCGTTTGCGCGCTTGTAACGTTTACAAGATAAAATACAATGTCATCATAATTAATTCGACCGGCGCGCATTGTCGGTAATAATTTAAATCATTATTTATGCGCGCGAGCGATACCACCTGCCATTCGCGAATTCGAATGTAATATTTAGCTGGCTATTTGCATGTCTGAATTTCAATATGAAAAGAAGTTAATCAAATACAAGCCGCGCATGCAATTTGCGTTTGCTGCGTTAAAAATACTTTTGCAAAAGACAGTTTCTTCATCATCTTCAAAATTATCAAAGATTCATCGAAGCAAATAACTTCTTGTTTCAATAATGCTAAAAATTTAAGAATCACGTCAAAAAAACGCTCGTAAACTTCCGATTGAATATCGTACATATGTACAAAAATTATTCTAACTACAGCTTCTTTGATCATGTTTGCACAGAAAAAAATTAGTCTTAAATCAAAACTAGATGTTTCTCATATATAAAAATATAATCTTCTTAAGAAGATTTTAATATTGATTTGATTGAATTTTTTTATTTGCATTGATGCAAGCAAAAGTAATACTTGCATCAATACAAATTCAATTAAATCTATATCTAGTCTTGATTTAAAATTAATTTTTTGTATGTAAAAACGATTTTTTCAGCAAAAACGAATAAAATATATGTTGCGCTTTCCCTAGTTTCCATTTTAAATCAGAATTCTACATAGATAAAATATAAACGAAGTTAACGAAGCATAAGAAGTCATGCGTGTTCTATTCGCGTTCTATGAAGACTATAATTCCTGGGTGAAAAAACCGATCCCTCCTTCAATCACTTAATACGGAAAGAGAAGTCTTTCCGTGCTCACATTTACGGAAGCTCCACTCCTCTTCTCACCCTTCAATACGAAGTTTGTACATGTAATTTTTCAACACCCTGTATACGAGCACGCTAAACCGATTCGCGGTGTATCGACCAATCCTGCGAGCAACACGTAGAAAAAAGGAAAGCAGCGAAAATACGAAGAATAGCAAACGACTGGGCGTGTTGCGCGTAGGTCGCCGATAGCTCGGCACAAAGAGAGAAAGAGAGAGAAGAAGAAAGGGAAAAAGAAAGAGAAAGAGAGGGACGGAGGGATGAGTCGAGTCCGTACGAAAGAGGGTTGGGAGGATACGGGCGGAAGGGGAAGGGGGTATATATACCGGCCGAGGGTGAATTTGGACGAGGAGAAACAGAGAGGGAGCGAGGAGGAGGGAACGAGACGAAGGGGAGGAGAGCAGTCCATTAGCAGATTACGTACCCAGCCCGCCTCGCTCATTCACCCCCGCGATGTTTTTTCTTCTTCTCCCCCTTTCTTCCGCGACCGCCGATGATCTTGCCGGTCTACGCCGAACCTACCCTCGCGCTTTCAGGCTCGCCCAAAGCCGCCTTCGCCGACGACGAACGTGGCAGGTGCCCACGACTCCGGCACCGTTTGGACCATCGCCAGAACGTTATCGGTTTTTGGTCGGCGACGCACCGATTTTGTCGATTAGAGACTAGAGTTCCTTTCTCCAGGATCTCGTCCCCTCGATGGGAAGACTCGCGGATATCGCGATTCCGATCGAACGATACGTTATGTTTCTCCTCACAATTTTATCCGATCAGCCGAATTCTTAGTATGATGGAGTTAATCGGTACGCATTACAATTTTCGGATAAAACTGTTAGTGAGAAAAGAGAAACGCGTAATATAGCGCGAATTGTGCGTATTACTAGAGTATTTATGTGAGTATCCTGCGTACAGAAGCCCATCACGTGGAGTCCTGCCGCGCATCGACGTTTGTTGCTGTTTTCTTCTCGCGATAGGGTCGCGCGCCGAATCTATTTGCATAAAATCGATAAGGCGGAGAGCGAAGGGGGGGGGGGAGAGGGGGCACGGGATGAGAAAGAAGTCCGAAAATGCCCACGGGAAAATGTCGGTATAGTGCGCGCTTATGCGAGATACGCTTCGCGAGAGAGAGCGAGCCTTTGGCGTCGGCGGGTACGAAGAAAAAAAGGGAGAGAGAGGAGGGAGAGGAGGATGCTCTTTAGGACGGCAAAACTAAATTATCAGATCAAACAGCAGCGCCGTTATATTAATAAAATAGATTTTGCCCGCCGCTCTTCAAAGGGGAAGAGACCGGTGCGCCGTCGTTTCGCGTCTAACCTCGTTTCGCGCAACTCCCGATTTAATCAGGTTGCACGACTAAAACGTAGCCTTTTCATTTTCGTAATAAACCCTACCTATCTACCTTCCTATCTCGCGCGTGAGCGAGAAAGCGGGCAGAAGAGAAGAAGCCGCCGTGAACCTTATTACATTAAGTAAATGCGCCGTTCGTCTAGGCAGCACATTAATTAATGCGTCAGTTTGATGTTGCCCGTTGCCTGACGATTACGTCGTCGCAAATCATTTTTGCGATAGCTACGCAATCGTTTGCCCGGTACAGGGTGTAAGATAGAGGCAGAAAGAGAGGGGAAGGAAAAAGGAAAAAAGAGAGAAGAAGGAAGAGCCTTCAACAATCGTTGCGTACCGACCAATGTTATTTTGTTCATCTGGAGACGATCGATGATTTTTAATTTTATTTGGCCGCAGGATTTTTTTTCTTTTCAATGAAACTGCCAACTTTTAATATCGCGAATCGACCTCAGCCGCGAACATTAGAGAGCAAATACCTTGCGTGGTACGGCTTTTCATCCAAAATCCGCGTTAAACCTTTGCAAGAAATTAATATCTTTTTTTCAACAAGTGTTTATATCCATTAAAAATATAACGCACGAGACAGAATTTGTGACGCGAGACAGAATTTGTTAATTCAGATGATTATTTCGAGTTCAAGAGATTAGCACGTGATTGCTTTAAGGGCTTTAGGAATTTGTTAGTAACACAAATATATAGAAGAAATCGTTTCACTGTTCCTCTAATTTTGAGCCAAAATCGCCTTTATACTCCCGAGCGTTATAATTCTCCCGTCTGCATTATCTTTTAACGATTACGTAGCAGACTTAAAAGCGCCAGTCTGACAGAAAGTGCGTCAGTTCTACGCGCGATTAAGACGTAGTCCTTTAATTCTTTATAACAATAGACGGGGGACACGGGAAGCCGCGGGCGGACTAAGGAAAATTTAGGCTCGTGGACGTCGACAAGCTGATCGAAAGCCCATTTAATCCCCATGCCGCGAAGAGAAACAAAAAGCGAGATCGCACAGAGTTCCTTCTACATCCGTTTCAATTAACCAGTGCAAACTGTGATTTATCTCGGGCGCGCGCAGGGAAGATGGGCGTTTTAAGAAGCATAACGCTTTTCAAATCGGCACACTTCTATTATACAATTCTTTCGAATCTTGTATCGTCGTATCTGCTCTCGCACCAATGCCAATCAAATTTAATATTGTTACTTGTTTCTGAACGTTTGAAACATCATATTGTTTTATTTAAGTTTTGCAAAATTTTCGCGATATCTGATTACCGATTACCAACATTTCTGCATTTGATAGTCAACGTTACAAACTTAAGTATCAAATATGTGTAAAGTTAAAAATTATGAGGTAAAAAAATCAGTTTATATGCAGAATTCAATTTTAGTGAGCATTCCGTTTTTTTTTTACATTTTTAATTAATATTGATAATATGAAGAACGATCAAATGTCTTCTAGTTGGATTCTTTCTGTTAATAACCCAAAAAGCTATGGTTGACATTTATTATTATTTTCTGTATTTATTACTTATGTATTTTTACATACGATATTAATATATATTCATATATTTTTACTTATTACTATCTTTACTATTTATACTTATATATATAATAATATATATAAATGTTAATGTTTCGATATAAAGCTACTGTGTTTTTGCACAGATAATAAATCATTATATCATTGTTATAAGTTAGGCATATGAGCAGCATTATTGCTGCTGCCTCACTTTTTGAGACACAACTCTCTTCTATTCTTCGTGATAGCTCTTCTTATTTACATTTCAATAAAATTATTATTATTAATTTCTGATTATTATTAATTTCAGAAAGTACAATGTATCACATCTTCCTAGAAACAGTAAAAAATGATTAAAAAATGGCAAATATAAGTTTATTTAACTCGGCTTCCATTCAGCAATTCATCAAAATCTTGGGAACAAGAGCAAAAACAATAAAATTTGACTAACAATGCTTGGACATCATTCCGTGAGCATAAATGAATTACTCGCTTGATTCTGTTCCGATTGAAAAATCGCATAGACCTTAACGCGCGACAGGTTCCTTCTGGTGGCTCATCGAGATCAGTGAGTGTTTGCGAACTTGATTTTTCTACGGTGCTTTCTCTCTAGCAATTATGCCAATGGTTGCTCAGATCCCGATCGTCGACAGCGAGTTTCGAGAGTCTTCGAAGAGAGACCGAGTCGCCATTGATTGGCTTTGTAACCATACGTCTGATCTCTCGTCTAATAGCTCATAATATGTTCTTCGTGTGCACGTGTAAATATTAATGGTTAAATACATCTTCATATAATTAAATACATATATTAAAAAATATATATACTTTTTTAAATACATATATTATTTATAATATATATATATATATATTTCATGTATTAGAGCATTATATAATATAAACAAATTAATAATATTCTTTTTAATACGATAAAAAATTATTTTTTTCATCAGATTCTTTCAAAAATTGGAAGTCTTTATAAAAATATGAATATTATTCAATAAAAAAATGCACAACAACAAATCATTTCCTATAGTTTTTGAATATCGAATGTAATCCCGTTTACTAAATTGCTCTATCACATCACAATTTACGAAATTTGTGTTAAGATTGCAAAATCTGATAACTATTAACATAATTTAAAAATATTTTATAGATCTTTAATAGCTTATGTAAGTCACAACTTTGTCGCACCTTATTTAGAAACATCTTTACACATAATCGATACAACAAATTCCTTTTAAAGACTGAAAATGCTAACAATATAATTTGAATTGCAATAAAACTTCTCCAACACATATATTGTAATTATAATATGAAATGTACTAAATATGCTAAAACAGCTCTTTTTGCAATTTTAATCGAAAATTTCTCAAAATTGTGACGTGATAAAACAATTTGCTAAATGAGATTTAATGCCCCAAAAATTATAGAAAATAATTATCTTCATTCTGGTATTCGAAGAAAATTCTTATTGAGTAGTGTAATTGAAAGTATCTTATTTGCATTTACGTGTGCGTCGTGTTCACGCACACATACTGTATATGGCACGAGAGACAACAGCAGGATTCTCTACGACTCACCGTACTTCACGACAAAAAACTCATTTATCTTTCACATTGTTGGTATTAAAGAGAAAAAGAAGAAAATGAGGGAAATGATCCTGATAGAGCTGCCACTACTGACACCTCTTTGCTCAGAGATCGCGGAGAGATACGCGGGCTAACGGATAAAAATTGATAGGCAAACACACGCGTTTTTTTATCTGTTTATCTTTGTACGAAGCATCTGTTACTTTATGAAGCCGTTCGTATATCATCGAAAAGTTCGAGATATCTGACTGGTACATCATCGATAAAACCTAATGATAATTATATTTTCTACATTACAAGGTATTATATCGCGTTCGTAATTCCAAGAGAACCACATCTCTTTCGTTTTTCGGCTTATTAAAAAATTGCGAAGAAAACCCATCATCCTGAGTAAAAAAATATTTGATCGTTCTTATCAATATCGTTTAACACGTTGACTGTCACTATACAAATAATACTATACAATTAGATAACTTGTTGGTAGAATCTTGTTTCCAACGTCATTCATACATTAGCACATTATTTAAAAATATGTTACTTAATTATATTTGTTCTTCATCAAAACTCAATAAAATTTTTATTTACCCCTCAAAAAAATCGAATCGGCTAATAGCTGGCATCCGTTTATAGATCGCCAACTCACGAATCAACTCGTATTCAGCAGCTAACATGTTAAAAGTTCATATATGAAAAATATAACGCTCGCTAAGCGACTGATGGAAGAGAGTTACAAAAACCGTTTTTGACTGTACAAACAGATGTGGCATTCGTGCATTCTGCAATTCATTACGACATTATCGTGACTGATTAACGTACCTACATTTACACCGAATCATTATTTGATGATATCATCTAGCATGAATGAATAGGCACTGTTTCTATCGAATATGTACAAGCGATCGTCGTCCATCATTCATTCCGCTTGCTGCAAAATTGCTTGTCTTTCTGCAAAATCCGGGAGTAGCGGAGCAAACGGTGGATCACCGTATATTGCCAGATCTGTAGAAGGAAAAGTCAGTCTTGGCGCGCAAAAAAGATCGCGCATTATTTTTCAGGGAAGGAGTGACGGCGAGTGCACTTAACGACCGTCAAATAAGTATTACGACGTACAAAATGATCGATCGCCGTTACACATCTGCGCGCTTTAAAGACACGAGCGAAAAGCAACCTCGCCGCTGAGTAAAAATCGTGACTAGGCCTTTCTCGCACATCGGCAGGAAATTAATCATAATAATCCCACTACCGGTGCGCGCGGTCGACAATAATTCCGATCGCACCTTCGTCATTCATTATACGAGGCCAGACAGTATATTCGATGAACATGAAATTCGCAGATTCACCCAACTGTAAAGTACGCCAAGGAGAGAATCCGGCATCTTTTTGACGCGATACTGCGATATGCCAGCGGGAATTAATGCGTAATTTTAGATGCGCGATCTTTCCACCGTAAAAAGCATTCCTTTCCGCAGTGTTGAAATCAAGAATATATCAATAATCAGTAAGAACATATAAAATATCCGACGCTGTCCGCGTTGCAAGATCAAACGTATCGCGTTTTCAATTAAAATCTAATTTAATATTTATCTAGAATAAAAATTCATCTCGTACTGTGTGTTCTGAGATACTTAGAGAGATACTTTTCGCGTATTATCTCGGACATGTTCGTTCATGCGACGTTCCTATGTTCGACGGAAAGATAGGAGATGAGAGAACACGCGGACAGAATTTTCCTCCCCCCCCCGGAAGACACGGGCGAAGAAAAAGAGAGCGTGGGAGACGTGACGGGGAAGCGACAAAGGGGTTAACGCGACGTTTTGGGGGGTCCTCGCGAAGGAAGTTGACCCAGGTGCGAAACGTCACCCCGGCAAAGATCGGATCTCGCGCGATGCAACGAAAACACAGTTTGCGTCTTGTCACTTCGCGTGACTCGCGTATTAAGTTCGGCATTGGCGCGACACGGCGCGGTGATATTTTCAGACAGGGTGGTCCCAGCGATGCCTCGGAAAGCACACGCCGAGTATTCTTTCGTCCCGTTCAAAGGGGCGCGCACCGTCTTGGACGGCGCAACGTGTTTGCGCAACGAACGACTCAGCTCAGATCAAAAGATGCGGATTTCGGACGAGAGTCGTTCACTCGGCTGAGCGAGTGCATATAAGATGCGTGAAAAACCCGTCGGACGCTAATAGCTTCAGCGAAAAAGACGAGGATCCATCGACGGGAAGAGAAACATTGTAGAAAAAAAGCAAGCGGTTTTGAACGACGAATCGAAACGTTTTCGCACGTTTCTTACGTTTCGCGCAACGCAAAATTTGTGAAGGCGCTTACACCTCTGTTATCTTTTTTTTGTATTTTCTACGTTTTTACCGTCTACGTTTTAATATCTTTTTTTCAATCAAAAATACCATCTCAGCAGCTCTAACGGCTTTTTTATTGAGGAATTCTATAAAAAGAGATACGGGAGGTCGCGTAAAGACACGTTACAGAAGTTACGATTTCATTGTAGATGATTGCCCGCCATTACGTAGAGCATTCGTATCATCCAGAAAGAAGTGGAACGCTATTAATTATGCTTCAATTACTCTAATCAGTGAAATAATTCGGTCGCCTGCCGAGATAAATTTTAATGATCCGCCATTTTATAACTAATAATTCTACAGCTTTACTTTTTGTTGATGCAAGTATCAATAATGTCTTTTAGAACTTCAAAAAAATTATACCTATGAATTGTTTATTAAATTATTAAATCTGTCTTTATAAATTTTTCGAAATATCGTAAAATTAATTTTTATAATTAAATTGTCCTACTCCTTATATCTATAAAACAAAGTAATCAAATGTGACAACCGAGGATGAGCAAAAAAATTATACAAGACATTAAATTAAGTTAATAGTAACTTTAATATCAAAATTTAAAACACAGCGAGATTAGATTCTCATCTTCATCTAATATTCCACTGTGTTATTATTTAAAATAATGAGATATTAGAATATTTGTATTTTTAATTAAGAATAGATTTTAGTTTGATGCGAGTTTTGTCGATAAAAATTTTAATTAAAGTCAGCATTTTGTTAAAATATAGTATATTTATAATTTAAAATATATATCATATATAAATATAGCGATATTCAATAATGATACCTCAGAATTCATACATCACTAATAACTAATAAACATTTAATAAATGTTTTTAATAACATCTGTGCAATTTTCAAAATTAAAGTTTTTGAAGTAGTTTTTTGCACCAATTTCGAAATTTGCTTGGAAAGAGAGATGTTATAAAAATTGATAAAAATAAAAAAAAAATTTTTCTTTCTTTAGAAAATAATTATGAAATAATGGAGATATTTTTGAGAAATTTGGATGAAAAAAAAGCAGATTATAAACATTGTAAAAATGGTTCGAGCTATTGGGTGAATGTAATGTAATTCCTTCGCGACGTTTACGCCGCTCGACTTACGAATATATATAACGTTAATAAAAACGTTATTATCATTTAAAAGGATTGGGTTCTTACGCGACGCCAATATCGAAGCTTCAAGATCGCATAGCGTAAAACTGTACTCATAAATTGAGCGTTTGAAGGACTTACCCGACAATATCTTGAACGCGAGTCTGCAAGACCGTTTTCTCAAAGGGCTCTTCAGGGATCAGGCTGCACAGCAATTGCGTCGCGCTGGCGGCTACTGTACCGTTTCCGGTTGAATTGGAGGATACATCCTGAGTCTGAGCGTGGTCGTCGAGACTAGTCAGAGTCTGTGAAAGAGAAGCGCGTTAGTAGCAATGAATATAACATTTTTGTGAAGCCATTCTACAAAGTCTTAAGAAATAATGTCAAATTTTTTAGCGAGTTTTATTTTCTGCTCCTTAATCCCATGTTTTCAGATACGATTTGTGCACTCGACATCGATTAAAAATGGGTATCCAAACTCTTGGATTTTCGCGTCTCGTTGCAATCAATTTCAATATCGATCTTACATGATCAAAGATCGATCTTACACATACAAAGAGATAGAATAAAAGTAATCATCACACAGAAAGTATTTCCGACATTTTCTCCGACGTTATCTTTATTGTATATTGAAATGTAATCAACGACTCTTCCGAAAAATCAAAATAACATCCATATACAAACAAACGCAGGAATCATCAATGTTTATTTAAAATTTATAGAAAAGGATCAAAGAGAGACGCTTATGTATAATATTTAACTCTTGTCTACTTAATACCGCGAAAGAATCGCAGTGAATGAAAAGGGGAAAGGTGGAATCTAAGACGGAGATAGCGAGAAATGTGAGAGCTGAAATCCATTAGATCTCAGTGTACAATTACGTTGCAATCAAGATGACGAAAGGTTTATTGAAATGTGAAAGAAAAAAGAGGAATATCATCCCGATCACACAGACGTGCCGAATGCGACCGTTATCAAACATTCGGTATATTAAATGTAGACAGACGAAGCCACTGATATCGAAGTCATTATCCGTATTTTTTGCAAGAGCGTGGTCATCGATCAAGAAGTCGGTAAATTTCTCGTACCACCGTGTCCGAAGGAATTTCAGCATATTTTTTATTAAGGCTTTTACTAGGAGACCATTACACCGGTCGACTAGTTATGTACTTAGCGTCCAATTCCGGTCGATCGACCAGACACAGCGAATTCCTGATAGGTTGAGTCATTGTTACAGACCCGTTAGACCCGAAGCGAGCTGGACAGCACGCACACGCGCATTTAGAACGCTAAATTAGTGGCAACGAGTCAAAGGGTTTCGATAAGAATTCTAGAGACAGGAATATGGGTCCTAAACGGTTTAGCTTCGGTCTCGATAAGCCGTTCGAGGAATTCTGAAGAAAAGCTATGCGCTAAACGTTCGTTCATTTTTATTTAACTTCTTGAGCGGCCGTGAATATCGCGATGTGCCACGGGCCGCATCGAAAATTACGCTCAGATTTCAATCCATCGAAAGTGTTTTCATTCATCACTTATGACGATCGGTTTTTCAACGTCTGTGTTTGCTTCGATTCTCAATCTTTTTCGAAAAATCTCCGAATTGAGCAATTTCTCGCTTTTATCTAGTGTTATATCACAGAGAGTATACGTCATATAAAGTTTACATCTCAAATAATAAATCTGAATATCTTCCCTTTCAACTGAATGACGTGTACATAGCGAATTTAAGAACTTCAAAAACGTATGCGCCATACACGTTTGTTATTGATTTTTGAAAGATCGACGATAACACAGAAAATATTGACGCGCGTACGCGTCATCTAATCTTTTAAGAACTATTGTTGCGCCGGGCGGGCCTCGGATGGAAAAGATAATGTTACGAACCGGCCGCTCATGAGAGGTAGCAAAATAATCTCCCACGAAACATTAAAAAGTGGTTTGACCACTGCCTTGACAAATTCAATCCCATCCGTATCCAGAAAGAAAAAAGGGCTGCCACGACTCTCTGATACGGGGCGAACGAAAACAAGACGCCAGCGAGACGTTGAAATTTCGAGGAACGCATATATCGGGGTATGTGCGACCATAAACGGGAGATGCTTTTATGTTAATCCAGTTCTTTCCAAACTAAGCGTCACGGAAAGAGCGAGCCGATGAGAAGGAGATTTTAGAGAATTCTATGAGACGTCAATAAAATATAACGACATTCTATGATTCTGTGATCAATCAATTTGTATCTTTGCATTCGCATTTTTTGCTCGCCCGTTATCATTGTTTTTTTTTCTTGTTACACAACGAATCTCCGAAAGCAGAAAAGTTCAATTAAATGTATATTTATATTGCCAGTGTAATAAATATTATGAACAATATACCGTATCTAAATTTTATTTTTTTCTCGATGAGAACGTCGAAGTGTTAAATGTTTTTAAAAATATACGTGTTGAAAAATAAAAGAGATGACTAACAGGATGCGCGCTAGGCGAAAAATATATCCCAGTATGTATTTTTTACACGTGCAATTTATATTTCGCGTTTAACAATGCGACTATCATAAATCGTTACATCATTCGAATCTGGATTCATTTGGTTCACAGAGGACATGTTGTATTTTCCCTTCTTTTTATTTTACGGTCAACGAGTACAGTTTGTAGTCATCGAGAAATCAGTTTTCCCGCGTCCATCAATCGGAATGCAGTCACGCATAAATACATATGTGAATTTCGGGAGCGAAAGAGGGATGTACGGCAGATCGCGGACGGTTTCTAGCAATTTACGTGAAACTGTAGATTTGTTTGGCCGACGGACTAGATTAGGAAATGTTTGCGGGGGAGGGCGAAACCCTTAAAGTGATTCGTCTCTTTGCGTAATGGTCCAGACCGGAAAGTTTGTCCCGATTCCAGCGGGATGAATTAAAGAGATCCTTTATCTCGATTTTCTTAAACATTTCGGATCGATTAGAAACTGCCGTTCTCATTGCGAACAAATGATATGAAACGATACGTTCCGAAACAAGAAACGCTCGTATTCCTCATGAGACTCGTGGGTCTTTAATTTTTTTCTGTTTCGTATACGTCGGCTTGTACACGTCGAATTCGACGCAGCGCGATTCCTACTTCGATTGCACCTCGGCCGTATGAAAACGCGAATACATCGGGAAACATGGCAAATACAAGCAGTTATAAAGATAACGTGGAAGAACTCCGCGTCCGTAATCCCCGCTTATCGCTGAATTTTTAATTTAGCGAGTTTTTTTATCACCGTCGCGCGCTTTACGACGACGTCTTTTTCTGGTCCATTTAGTAACGAGGTGACTCCCTCGCTTCCATTTTCTCGAGAATCCCGTATCGCATGCGGAGACGAGTCTGACCAATGATACTGTACGATCTAACGATAAACGGAACTACACGATTGCCTGTACCAACGGATGAGCAATAAAAGCAAAATGCCCGTATAAAACAGGTGGATTCGTCCTGAATATCTGCTTAAACTGAATGGAATTTCGCAGTTATTGTAAGATGATTGTAAAACGAGCACGTGCCTCTCGACTGTTGCACTACAAATGTTATCATTACGCTATTGACAAAAGTACAGGGAAAGTGGAGTCCGAACGAAGTAAAAACAAGTAATGAAAGAATAACAAGTCGCGCAGAATCGAGACATGTGAATATCAGAGTAAACCTTCGTCTTTACTAACTGCTCAACAAAAAAATGATCTTTTTTTCGAGCATAAAAACGAAAGTAATCATTTCCCAATAATTTTTGAGCATTTAATTTTAATTGCGAAATTTCTCCAACACATCATAATTATAATATGCCTAAATACATTGAAATAGCCCTTTTTGTAACTTCAATCACAAATTCCTCAAAATTATGACGTGATAGAACGATTTGGTAAACGGGATTGTATTTAGCGCCCAAAAAACTATGGGAAAATGATTACTTTGTTTTTGTACATTTTTTTATTGAACAGTATTATTTTCAAGCATAAGAACTAATGAATAGTGCTTTGTCGACGTATTGAGCAACTAGAAAGGATATCTGTCCCTGTCACATTAAGTAACTCCAGTTTACATATCACAGAAGAAGTGTAGGGTAACTCCGGCATATATGTCGCACAAAAATATAATTTATCAAGCATTATTTGCTTAGGACAAACTATACCAATAAAAACTTTATACTGTTTCCAAAAAAAAATTAAAAATACAAAATATTTAAAAACTAAAAATACAAAATATTTATTTTTTATATAAAAAAACTTTTAAAAACACTTGCATTTTTGCCATATCTCACAAAAGAAATATATGGCCACTCATAGGAGATAAAATGGTCATAAAAAATTTGCAAATAATGCTGATAAATAAGATGAAAAAAGTACAGTAACTTATATAAAATGTGTTTACAAAGTTTTATTAGGGAATAAAAATGATAACCATATATACGAAGTGGTAATAATTTTGAATTTATTTATTACCACTTCAATATTTATTCATTAACGCAGAATAAGATTTTAAACAAAAACATTTCTTATCATATCTCCTATTCACAGAATGTTTGTACCGCGGAATAAATTTCGCGCTAAAAATGCCGTATATCAAACAGATAGGATATACAAGACATCAAGCTGAACAAAAAATACAAAAACTAAGCATTTGTATTTTGCTACATTTCATTCTACTATCCCTCTATATTTATATATCACGAAATAATCAAGCCTTTTACTCTTTATATTCATTTTACTTAGGTTGTAATACATGGTTGTTACGTTACTTGTTACATCGGTTCTCACAGTGGTTATATTAATATTAACAATAAAAACTAAAATTTCAATACTAATATAACATAATATAACATAAATGGATAAAACAGTGATTGCGTGCAAATTACCTTTACTTCTTCTATTTTTTTCTGATTTCCCCGTAAATCCCCGCGTGGCATAAATACCGGAGTTACTAATTAAATTTTATATCACAAAAAAATATAGTTAAATTTTATACGTTTCATCTCGTAACAAAAATAAAAGTAATAAAAGTGAAATAAGAAATCAAAGATAATATTGCAAGTACTTTTCCAAATGCATATAAAGGATATTTTACGACCTTCTTGCAGCTTTTTGCGGGGAACTTCCCCGGCGAAGAATTCAGGTATCCGAATGTCATCCGTCATCGGATGATCTCGTGAAAATTGTGAAATCTCGTCGATCGTTGGCGCGGCGGCAGGAAAATTGCAGCGCGCATTTCGTATTCTAGGACGTGCGAAGAGGTCGTTGAAAAAGCGATAGAAGACGGATGGAGGAGGAGAAAGAGGAGGAGGACGAGACAAAAGATTAGGCCGGGTCCTCGAAATCGGGGCTTGATGGAAGTAGAAACAGAAGTACCCCACGCACGCATTCTCCCGCGCGGACTTTCCTTTCACCATACAACCCGAACTCCATCCGCGTGGCGTGTTGTGCGTGCACGTGTATGCGAGCGCGTGATGCGTGCATGCGTGCGTGCGTATCTGTATGTGGGTGACGTCACTAAAAGCTCTCTCGCCGCTAATGCATTTGCGGAGGGGGATCCTTGGAAGAGGGGACGGGAAGGAGGTGGCGCCAGTGCCGTATCTATGGAGCGTGAAGAATCGATGGCGAAATCACGCCGATGGATTCCCGTCGGTGGCGAAGCCACGAGATGATCGGCCGGGGGGGAAAAAAGGTAACGCGGAGTTTGCCGTAACCATACGGCTCGTTGAAAGCATGAATCTTCGCGCCGACGAGAGATGCGACCGTGGCCGCGTAAATAACGGGAAAAATCCGAGAAAAAGAGGGAGAGAGGAATTGTCCTATTACAAAATTCCAGATAAAAGCATGAAAAATGAACGTGAGTACGTATAACGACTTTTTATACTTCTCTGATAGATATCATCGCGTTCTCTCGTTGCCGCGTAGAGATATCATACGAGACGCCGAACATTTACGCGAAAAAGAAAACAAAAAAATAACGATCGATCGCGGTAATTATATTTGTCGTTTTGTAATTAACTGCATAAAGCACTCGATATTTCATCGACACGTATACAAAATGACAAACGCGTATAAATCGAATTAAACCGAACCATATTGTTTTGCTAACCGCGCACACCGAGCCGTGATCAAATATTTTTAATTAATTGAACCGCGAATCCGATGAAAAAGGATAAATATACGTATATGTAAAAAAAAAAGTGCAATTTATATTATTTTAAGTTTGCATTTTCTCTTAAAAAATGGTAAAGTCTAAAAAAAAAATGCTTCACAAAAAAAAATCTTTAAAAGATAATAACGTGAATGCACACAATCTACATAGTTTCAATCGACGGTGTAATCATCATCTAATTTATGCATCTTGTTATAAAGAAAATTTTCTGTTAATATTTAACGATGATAGCAACGCTATTGTAATTTTCTGTAAACATATAGACGTCGAATCGGTATATCCATGATTAATAAACCTAAATTTAACGTGTTGCTCAAATATTTATTGTCGCTATATAAGTAGGATTTATATTTTGTACAGCTTTCCTATTCTCCAAACTCCGAGCACGTTCTCTCGAAATTAGTATGTCGTATTCCCTTTATTTATCGAGGAAGCGATACGTGCCTACCGCGACACTCTCAAACGAGTCCGAAAGCCAATCGCGTGACGTGAAATTGTGGATCCTCGAGATTCTTAATCCTTATTTTGACAAGTCGGACAGAATGGACAGAATGACAGGGACACGTCGTCTTTACCGTTGTCCCTTTACCGATCTCGAAACGAGGTAAAGAAGGAGAGAGAGAATAAAAGAGAGAGAAAGAAAGAGACGAAACAAGCTGTAATCTACATGCCTATCTACCACATTAGCTCGCTTTAGAAGACGATGCTCGTTATGCTCGTTTATGCTCGTTCAATGCGGATATCACCGTGTACTTTTTATCTTATTAAAAAACGAAGACTTTTGACTCGTAAGCTCTTTAGACAATTGATGGAAAACGGGCAAATAGTGCTACGTCCATTTTTTTTCTAAAGATTGGTTTATTTTTAAAAAATGTGATGTGGAATTATATAAATAACTAACTTTTTCTAACTTTTTTTAATAAAACCAATCTCTAGAAAAAGGATGCGTAGCTTTGTTTGCCCGTTTACGTTAAAATGTACATGTATTTTGTAAAATATATGTAAATAACACATATAAAACACGCGCGCAAACACAAATTTTCTGAGATAAAAAATATCTTTTTCTTTCTTAGTTGAGAACTAAGAGCTAAAATTGTGAAGAATAAGAATTTATAAAAGGAATTATATCTGATTGCCATTTATGAATAAGAAAATTTATGTTCTTAACAATATCGCGACAAAGAACCTGAAATTGGTATCCTTATTAATAATTCTCGGATACATCATATTTCAATTACCGCGCGCTCCGTTAGAATTCTCTTGAAATTAAATACAGAATGAGTTGTCTATTTAATTACCTCTGAAATTTAATTTGCAAAAATTCCCAAATTACAATCGAAAGCCCTTGATGCTTCGACATTGACGAATAAAAAAATGAGCAATATGCTGCGCGCGCACGCGCGATCATATCTGAACGACACAGAGTCAAAAATAGATTAAAATATATAAGATCAGTTCTTTTTTTATCTTTTCTTTAAAAAATTATCACGATCTATAAATAAAATATTTTGAAAGATAGATTCCTACTCGGATAAATTGGCTCTCTTCTTTCCAGAGGGCAGCACGTACCAGATAAGATGCTGATTCAGATTTTATATCTAGGAGCTAGGTTCAGAATGCAATGTAAACAATTCTAAAATTTTAAAATTTCTTATAATATCTCAAGGAAAATAAAATAAAATCCGTATCACATATTGGAAATTAAGATCGACTTCGATCAAATTCCGTTTAACTTAATCAACGATTAATTTATCAAATGAAATATATTTACAAATATTGTATTTTGCTAATATAAAAAACTATCAATTTGTCATTTTTTAACAAAAAAGATTAGACAATGAATTAGATTAAAAATTTGTCTTTAATTTTGCCGCTTAATTGTTCATCAATCATCCTCACAATTAGAATTACAAATTGAAAATAATTTCAATCCAAAAGGACAAAACGGATTAAAATTAAAGTTATCTAATCAAAATTTAATCTAATTTAATTATTGGCCAAAATCTAATCTAATTCACAATTCTTAATTGTCAATGCGTTTCTCTATTGTTGCTTACAATTAAATATTTACCTACAAATCTTTCTTGTTCTTTCAATAACTTCGACCACACAATTATTCCCTTTGATTTGTAAATTAATATTCTAATAATTAGAATAAAATTGAAGATAAAATAAATATGAACTTACCTCTAAACGTTGTAGAAGTAGATCCAGAATAACAAGAATTTTGTTGCTTAATAAAATAGCTTCTGTATTCTCGATGTTTCCACTGATCCCTGCTTTGTAAACTCGGCACAGTAATATGATTGCTCTAAAATTTTAAATACAAATAAAATATCTCATAATATCAATTAAAAAGTTTATTATATTCTCTTGTACTATATATTGTACTTACTTATTCGGTAAAATGTAAGATGCATTTTGCATATTCAAACCTAAATTCAATAAGTTTGTTAAAGTATCAAACCCATTCAAATATCTAAAAGCATCTTGATCAAGTGGACACTGAAACAAAATAAACGGGCTATATTTATGTGATGTAATGCACATAAAGAATGTTACGTTATTATCTTTATAGAACCTACAGATTTGGAGAATGCTCGAACAATTTCTCCTAAACAGCGTTCCAAGGTGGCTAATGCTATGTTTGACCATGCTGATTTGGAATGATTATTATATAATCTGTCTAATTCTTTCAAATTGCGCCGGAATTTAGCTTTATTGGCCGATTCGACAGATAAATTTTGATCAGTCTCACTTTTGTGTTTGTCTTCCCATTCCTGTCCGCGTGAGCTCATGCGCTGCTTTATCTTCCTGCATCGGCGTTTTAATGCTTTTTGCTTCTCTTTCGCAGCCTTGCTATTGTTTGCGTTATTATTATTAACTATAGTGACAGGAACATCCCGTATCTGTGCTATATTAAAACGCTGAAGTTCATCTCGCGACGGCTCACGATTATCATGCGCATTTCGCACTGCTTCAAGATGTGTTTTCCCTTTTAAGTGACTCAGAAGATGGACTTCGTTAGATATCTATAAAATACAAAATGCAATAACATAAGCTTCTTAAAAAGAAAAAAGATCACATAATTGTGCAGGAAGCTTACGATTGTGCCACATAGAGAACATTGTTTTTGAGCGGGATACGATTTGAGAGTGGGTGGCACTTCTTCCGATCTTAAAATTGAAGACTCAACCGCACGTTGCCGAATGTGCTCAATGTTTTCTACATGCCGCCTAGCAGATTCTTGCTGCTTTTGCGCTATTTTCTTCTGCAACTCTTCCTGATTAGCCAGTTGAGCTGCATGAAGTGCCGACAAACGTTCTTCGCGATCTCGTGCCTTTTCTCTCGCTAGTTCCTACAAAGTTTAAATTGATAACTTAGAAACTCTACCTATAAAATGAAGATAATATCTTGATAATATATAAATAATAATAATTTATGTACTTGTCGTTCTTTTTCTCTTTCAAGTTGCATTTTGCCAACTCTTTCCTCACGTTCTCGTCGTGCCTGTTTCATTTTTTGTATTCGTAACTGCCGCTCTGCTTCCAGGGCTCTTCGACGTTCTTCAGCTGCAGCTTCTTTGGCAGCTTTCTCCTCTTGTCGACGTTGACGTTCTTCTTGAATTCCCTTAAAACAATAAGCCATATTTGTTAAAAACATAACAGTGATATGTGTTATACATATCAACATGATATACAATTCAATAGGTTTAGAAAAAAAATCTTAAAATTTTTATCTTAAAAATGTATTATATTCTTTAGAAGATACGTATATATACCTGTAATCTCTCTTCTTGTTCTTGACATAACGCCATAAAATCGTGTCTCTTATTTTGTGCCTCCAGTTCATTAATAAAAGCAATTTCCTTCAACTTTGAGTCTTCATCATGTGCTTTCCTCACTATTTCTAATAAATGTTGTGTCCTGTTCTCTTCCGCCCTTTTAAGTTTCATTTCCATTCTGATCCTTTTGTCCTCTATTAACTGACTCTTTGCACTTTTGACATCTTCCACCTTGTTCAATAATTCTCGTAACCGTTGCGATTTTTCCATAAGTAGCGTTTGACGTTTGTGTTGAGCACAGGCTTGTTTTGCTTGATATCTTCTTAATGTTTCAGGAAGCGATCTCTTTCGCGATGGAGATGAAAGTTTCTGATGTAGTTCTAAAGCACGCCCAGGATGGCGAGCTACTAATGCACGCAATTGTGCAAGAGTATCAACTCGTTCTGCCCATGACATTCCTTCTAACATATTTTCGTACCTATAACATTCATTTTGTAACAATTTGGCAATCCTATCAAGACACTAAACAATATGCATAGCTTTTACGTACCTATCTTCTAAACTAATATCATCAGTAACAACACTGAGTGATACTGCAGGCTCATCTTCCATTTCGAGAACCATTTCACCATCCGTTTCATCTGTTTCAGTGTCAATATCAATTTCAGTGGACTCCAACTCCAAAATCTGCCGTTTTAAGGATGCCTCTTCATCCGATAGCTGCTGAGATCTTTGAGAATCCGCTTCTTCCGTCTTTCTCTCTTCTTCCAAGATAATTCTTTCTCTCTCTGCCTGAGCAGTCATAAACTGTTGTATACGTTTCTCAAGTAACTCTGCATCATTCTTAAAGATAGCTGCGATCACTGATGTCGAATTAGTATTGCATAAATTTAATGTATTCTTTTTAAGTGTGTCTTCGAGATTATTTTTAATTGTAGATGTTATGTATTCTCCCTTAACTTTCTCAACCTCGTTATTCATATTTTTGCCAGTTTTTCCTACAATACATTTTTTCTTTTGCTTGTTTCCATCAGGAGTATAACTAGTCTTTTTTAACTTCTCTGATGGACTTTCTATTGATAAAGCTGGTAAGGATAGAGCAGTACTTGGTTTATGAAAGCGTGTAGACATGTTCAAGTTATGAGTACTCCCTCTTCTACAGCGGTTTCTTACTGTTTGCCAGCCATCACTTTCATCTTTTAACTTTGGAGATACTGTTTGTTTGGTTAAAACTTCTACTGATCCATTCATGTCTCTATTTTGATCTTTTTTTAAAGTATTTTGTTCTGATAACTGCAAAAATGTCATTGTACACAATATATTTAAATTATTAAATTAATTAAAATCTATGTATATATTCATAATGAAATCTTATATAATATCGATAAGGCTTACTATATATATATACTATAAATATATTATTGATCATAAGTTTGTGAATAAATCACGAAATTTCATATAAGATTATTGAAAAAAAGTGTGTGTGTACATTAATATATAATATACATAATATATAATACCTGTTTTCTGTATAAGTCCTCGAAATTAAAGACTACTTTTTTGTTATGTTCACAATCTTATAAACAATATAACTTAATAAAACATGTATATAATTAAATAATATATGTTTATATAATAAAATATGTATATGTACTAAATTAGAACAATACCTTATCTTCAGGAGTTTGAAACCGTCCCCTCACAATAACGGATGTTCCCGGCCTTCTTTTACTTGAAGCAGGTAAGTTTTTATCACTTAAACAAGTTTTACTTCTAATAAACTTTGGAGTTTCGGATGAGGTTGATGTTTGTACTTTGGATTTTTTTGTTTGCGATATGGTTGAGTAGGCAGGTCTGTTTGTGCTAATTACTACAGGACTTTTATCTGTATCATTAGACGATGCATTTTGAATATCCTTGGTATTTGATTTATTGCCAGTTTCGTGAGGATTATCCATGTGGCAATTATCTTGATTTATCTTTTCTGAAGTACTTTGAACAATAGCTGTCTTTATACTTAACTTTTCAGCATTGACGTTGCTTTCGCACTTTCTATTACTATCTTTTTTAACTTTGGCATTAATTTCATTCTTTCCCAGTCCGTTATTTTTATTACACGATAATTTGCTATCCATACTTTTCCCGTCTGTCTTATCATCTTTAATGTTCACGTCATTAAATTCCTTTTGCAGAAATTCACAATTAGTACATGAACTCAGCTGAACACTTTTATCACTTCTACATGTTTGTTCTCGTTTTTCTGTAGATAAATTAGAATCAACTAGCTTTACAATGTTGCTATGCAAACAGTCCTTTGTTTGTTTAGAAATATTTCTAACATCCATTTTATTCTTCGAATCATATGTTACACCGTCGTTTAACGTTCTGCGATCTACAAAGCTATTTGTTTTCGATTGCACTGTTTGTTTCACAAAAACTTTGTTAGATGCTTTTGCGGATTTTTCCTTATTTGTCGTTTGATTTCCTATCTTGTCCATTCCATTCTTACGTTTCTCTTTAATATCGGAAGAACAATTCTTACAAACATTGTTTTTATTATCTTTTAACAATTTATGGACAAATTCCTCCTTAGCATGATTAACTTTATTGTCCGTTACAATCGGTTTATTTTCACATATAATTTGATCAACTGGACTTTTGCAAATCGATTCTGTTGGACTCGCTCTCTGCAAAGGACTAGTGGATTTTGGAATTATGGTTGAATTCCATATCCGACAAGGAGATGTTTTCCTAACTTCCCAGGCCAGTGGAGTTCGTCGTAACGGGGGTGATGAGTTTTCATAGGCCCACTTAACTTTAAACCATTCTATTAAATTATGAAAGTCTCGGGTATAATTCTCAAGCACTAAAATAACTTCTTTGCACTCAGAAATATTTTCATCCTCTTCGCATGTTTGATAGATACCATCAACCGCTCTTTGTAAATTCCCAAATAGAAACGCCCAGTATCGTGCCTGTAATTCTAAATAAACATTAAACGCCCGATTAAAAATTGAATAAACAACATAAATTGCAAAAAAATTTATTTAACAATCGATGATATCTCAAAAATTTACTCTTATTATGCAATTTGTTAAAAAAAAAAAAAAATATTACAAGATAAAACTCACCAGATTTTTTATCACGACCTGTAGAAGCGGATCTTACTCTCGTGGTTGGTTTCATGGATCGCTTTGTCGAACCCGACTGCGTTTGCCTTGGCACACTGGGTGGTTTCTTTGTAATTTTCTCGACGTTATTCGTGCCAACGGGCACGTTAAAGGCTACCAAGTTCCTGGCTGCGCGACCTTCCTCCTGAATGAGTAACCTGACGTCTGCCATTTTTCACAAGTACCTGGAATAACAATCGACAATACGTGAGGAGCGCAGACCTTTAAAATTGACAAACACATGGCTGCTTATTCGCAATTCGATAAAACTAGCATTAAAAGGCCGACAACTGTATACAATGTGAAATAAGAGCGGTAGATATTCGTGTGCGAGCGGACAGTCTCGCGAGATCACGAGACTCCGGGTGAACCAAGGACTCGATCATCGCATTGGCATCGTAACGTCTCTCTACAGTCACGTTCGGCTCGAGGTTATACCTCATCGTGACACAACATACGCGCGAAACTCGAAGACGAACGATGTCAGTATCCGAAAAAAAAAACGCTTAACGCGACATGACATCGAGAAGCTACGGTCCGCGCGGTCCGTGAATCGCGTGAAACCGCCGCTGTTTGACGACAAGTTCTGTCAAATGACGCGAAGTTCGATCCGCGTCGCGTCACGCGCGACCCACCTTTCGACTCGATTACGAGGGATCGCTGGACGGCCGCCCGCACTTCGCGCGACTACGTCTCGCGAGCAACGCTTGAAAAAACGGCGCATAATAACATCTTACGCGGAATCATACGTCAAAATGGGTAAACACGGTCCTCCATGATTTTCGCGGCTGTCCGTTGGTCGCCCTAGCACCGATGATGGCTGCACTGGAAACAGAGGTTCTCTCTTCTCTGTATTTTCAGATCTAGAGATCAATTTCATCATTTCCTGATTGGCTTGAGCGGCCGATTATTCCGTTGGAGTTAACCAATCGCATTTATCGTCGACCAGAATAAACCAATCACAATTGTGCTGAGTCTACTCCGCGATGGACCAATCGTTGTTTATAATGTACGATGCTTTCTTCTCCGATTGGTCGGTCGCAGAGCCGCAACAACACTGCGATCTCATTGGCTGCGTTCAGCAGAAAAAACAGCTTAGTAAGCGCTTTGCGCTGATTGGATTATATTTTTAGATCTAGAGGAATAGTCCTATCTCAATTTAGATCTAAAAGTATAATCCAATCAGCGCAAAGCGCTTATTAAGCTGCTTTCTCTGCTGAACGCAGCCATTGTAGACCCAGCATAACATTGTAAGCCGCACGAAGAATAGACTTTAGGTTTTTTCATCTTTCTTCTTTTTACTTCTTAACATTTAATATTTATTTTATTTATAGAGCAATATAGCTATTTAAAGAGCAAATCTACAATTTGTCTTTTTACTTGCACTTTTTACTCTAACGTTTTTTTTTTTGTAATCACAAATATATATATTTATACGATCCATTGATGTCACAAACGCTTTATAGCATCAGATGTTTTGTATATTTGTATTAGATTTATAGTGAATTAAATAACAATGGAAGTGCATGGCATCGAGGAAGACGAGGATGTCGTGATACAAGTATGATGAATTTATTTTTTAAATTTCTTAAATTCGCAATGTGCAGATTTTAAGAGACCACATTTACCTGAAAGAATAAGGTTATATTTACATTCGTGTGTGTATATCTTTCGTCATTTTCCACAGACTAAAAATATTTGAAGAGAATCGATGGTTTTTTTCAATTTAATTAAGCGTTCAATTTTCATAATCGATTGTCAAACAAACAGCAGGAGTAATAAATTAATTTAGAATAATGAAGAATATAAACTTAGAATAACAAGAATAACAATAAAAATAATGAAGAATATAATTGAAGAATCGAATTAAGAATAAATAATATTTAAAAAAATTTAACATTTTTGTTTTTATTGCAGGGTAGTGCTCTTCATGAGCATCTTTCAAAATTGGGTTACACGGACTTTGAAACTGTATCTGTGCCCAAGAGAACGCATTTCAAACGGGAGCATTGTTTGAATATTGTAATAAACTTTTATATTATATATATATATGCATATAAAACATATATACAAGAGATTGATAAGTTTTTAACACATTGTATATAACCTCTATTTCTCCAGGATATTAGGAACACTGTAAAAAAGATTTACGCAAAATTATTTTCTCTTTATTCTTGGATAACGCAGGTACTTTTTGCTTTGAATGGAATTGTATAGTCACACAATCTACATAATAATTGTCTTCCATAATTTATTCTTTGCAGGAAAAGAGCATTTCCGGAGAACAATTGAGTGTTATCTTGAATGCAGAGACTTTGTTGAACGATCATTTTTCTGTGATTAATAGCTTTATGACCAAGTGCAATAACAATTCTAAAAAGTAATTATAGAATTTTTTTAAGTTATTATAGATGCTATTGCAAAGAGTAGTTCATGAAGCAGTTTTGTGTTAATGTTCATGCAACACATTTCTTACTTTTTATAATTTAAAAAAATATGACCAATTGAAATTATTGACGTTCCTGACTTAATGATGAAATTATTCGTTTCATTTGTAGACTAACACTGCAAGAACTAATTGTAACTGGGGCTGTATTAGTCCCTTCAACATATATTTTATTGTGTGAACACAAGATATTGCCAACATTATTTGTATCATTTGCAATTTGTTGCGTCGGTTATATGAAATATTTACGTTTTCGTGCAAATAGAAATCTAAAAAATGTTATATTGTTACAAAATGAACTTTTTCTATTGTGTAAAGACAGTCTTAAGATTTTACAATATGACTATAAAATGAATCTAGGTTTCGGAACATGTCTTCAACAATTTTCGTAAGTGTATAAAATCCATATAAGTTAAAAAGTATTCCATGTGTGTACATAAATATTTAGATATAAATACTATTGTTATCCTATTTCTATTTGTACTAGTCATTTCTTAGGTGAAAAGTTGCAGTATTTAGAATCTCTAAAAGATATCTTAATAAGATTTATGGAAAACATTTCCTGCGTATATTACAAATGTTCCCTGTCAATTGCAAAATTGTTGCCATTAGATATTCTTAGCGAAGAGCTATTTACAAAATTCGAGCACAACTCGTTTGAAGCATCTGGCGAAATCAACTATCAAGCATTAAAGGTAAATAATGCAATATATAATTATATAAAATTTTATGATAAATTTTTTATAATTTTTATATTTATTATTTCTTTATAGAAATTGTATCACACCTATCTTCTGGTACAATCAGAAATGTTGTATCTATTAGCTATTGCATATAATAGCAATACTTGGGTAAATTCCTGCCAAAAGATTCCTGAAGCAGAATTAGCTCATATAATTCATATCTTGGCTAAAGAATTGGCAGTATATAAAATTAAATTGTTCGAAGTTATTAATGCGTATCGTACTTGCAAAACAGAACCAATTCGATATAAGTAAGTTGAAAGTGTTTATGTTTATTATACAGTGGATAACATATTACAAGAGATTTCTTGTTAGGACACAGGACAAAGCTAGGTGGCATGATCCAACTGTCCAATTGGATTTGGCATCTTATAAAATGCAGTTAGCTTATAATCAAGTTTTTTCAACATTTAAAGACATTGATGATTGCATTAAACAGGATATTGGTATCGATAACAAAACAGCTGATACATTGATGCAAAAATTAGATAAAGCATTCAAAGAGATCGACACGGCTAAGAGTCTAGCAGAATTTGTAGTTCTATTGATGGCAAGATCAGGATTCAATGATCTGAGAAGTAGTCAACCTGTAGTCGATGATATTGCGACAAATCAGAATTCCGATTTACCAGTAATAATCGATTCCGATCCGCAGATCTTTGACGAGGTATTTGAAGAGTATATCAAAGAGGAGTATTTAAAACCATTGGACGAAGATACAGACGAATACTCATTAGAGCAGCAAAAGCTGGATAAACTTCTAGAAAAAAATTTTATGAGCGAGTTGAAAGAAGCCTTAGTTGATAAACATAAGTCTATGTCCGAACGAGAATCCAAGGCATTACAACGTATATATAAAACTGTATTAAAAGATCCTGCATCGAATATTGAAGATAACAAGGATAACTATGTTGCACCTGAGCCACCGCCGATGCCTCCTTACTACATATGGTCAACGTCATCAGGTGATATTAATTTAGATCATAAGAAAATGGTTTCTCCTATTTATAGGATTAGAAAGGATTCTATCCAAGCAAAATCTGAGTCAGATGAAGAAAATGATCTTGTAAGAGCGATGAAGCAAAAGAACATTTTTGGTATACCATTCATCGAAGTCTCCGAGAACAAGAATGAAGAATCGATTGCATCTTTGCCACAGATTCTTCTTGAAACCCAAGCCACGCGATTTATAACAAAGCCACCACCTTTTCTCCACGAGGAAACGTTCATAGGAAGTGGTGAAAATTCTGAGGATGAGATCGTAAATAATGCAAGTGATAATGAGGAAAATATTATATGTGAAGACTCTCAAAAATGAAGAAATAAATTTGATATTTAAAACCGATTAATTTTTCACATCTCTCTGCTTCTTCCATTTTTATATATCAATTTAAATATTGAGTGGAATATACACGGATATTTTTTAAATGATAATGAAAAACTATATATTCTTAGAATTTTTACGAGAGGCAAAACTACATACACTTTGGTGTTTCATTAAAAAAATTTTTATTTTTCTATTAAGTAACGTATCAATTTTCTTGCAGTCATTTATGCGAATACTTTTAATAATTATAACTAATTATGTAATAATAATTAAAATTGAGATATTTTCCTTATCTGATTGTGCAATTAGTAAAAAAAAAACTGTTTCTTGTACTTAGAAAAATATACATTCCTCTTTTCTCTTCCTATCCTTTTTTGCTCGCTTTCATTTTTATGTTTCCCTTACACAGCCTACCTATCATCCCTACATATTATTAAGGATAAATCTTGCGAAAATTCGCATAAATGTTAAAATTTGATGATTATAGTATAATATTAATTTTATAATTTATTATTTTGTGTTTTGAAGACATATACATATGTTTATACCAATAATATTCGATTTTTATCTAAAAATTTACAATTTTATTGTTTAGGTTTGACTATGCATACAAATGATAATTTTAAAAATATAATTTTTCGATACAATATATATAATCAATATATTATTGCATCGTAAATATACATTCTTACTTATAAAACAAATATATAATAAATTGTGAATTTAATACTATATAAAAAACCAAATTAATTAGATATATCGGTGATCGAAAATTTATATCTACAATCGATAACATCGATGTTTTTCAATTACCTTCGAGCTTTTGGAGATTGATAGAAAATTTGTCCAGGACTGATAATTTTTATTAACAATATTTCGCTGATGATCCACATATTTTGCGACGTACAGAGAATCCGACCACGCATATCTCTGTCCTTCAATGTAGTCGTCAGCATAAAATGCGCAGTTTATCTATGTAAGTTTATAGCCCCGGACTCGTCGAGTCGTTCGTTCCGAAGGCCGAAGTTCGACTGCATAGTTCGTGTCAGTTCGTGTTCGTGCTCGTGGCGCGTACTGTCGTCCGATCTGACAGTTCATTCCGTAGCGGAGGGGGTCGGTGGTCGTTCGCTCTACCCCCCCGGTGATCACGCTCGTCCTCCAAGAACGATCCCAGGCAGTAACGAGTGGTAGCGATCGAGTGGCAGGTACCGATCGACCCGGTATGGGCGATTCCTTGGACGGCTCCGGGGAACCGTCCCCGGAGTCGCAGAACGTTGCGATCGTCGAGTTCCCGACGTTCGCCAACTATCTGCGCAAAGCCGTCACTGTGCTGTTGCCGGACGAGGATGCGGTGCCGCCCGCGTTCAACCTCGCGCTCGAGGACCGCTACAACCAGGATTGCATCCGCAAGTTCCTCGGCGATTCGCAGGTCAACTCGCTTTACGTGCAGAGGAGCTCGAGCAAAGGTGAGCGCCGATCGATCGATCGTTCTCACGTCGTCGTTCTCTCCAGTTTTCTCCGAGAGGATCGTCAGCGACCGGCGATGCGCAGCCCTCCATTATCGTTAACTTGATCGATGACGACGCGTGCAACGGTACATTCGTACGTGCGTGATAGGCAGCATCCTGCAAAATCAATCGCGAAACGTTCACGCCCCGCTCTCCCGCCAAATATGACTCATTCGAGCCGATGAGATCGATATGCGCGTATCGGCATACATCGATTCATGTGGGCGACGCATGACACGTTTCTTCGCGATCCTCGTCTTGATTCCGTTCGACCTTCTCACGCGTGCCTGCATTACTTGCGTTGGCGAACGCGCAACGGTACACGTAGTTTAATAACAAATCCGTGGATTCTGCCGCGTTTGCGCAGACACCGTCTTTACGTGTAAATCCGTCAGACTTGACGCGATAACGACGATAAACATCCCTTGTCTATTTATGTCGATCATTAAATGAAATTGTTATAAGTTATATAGAATTTATAAAAATCAATGTATATACATTTTTTTACACTTTACATAAGCATTTACTTTAGCCAATTTTAATAATTTAAATCTTCATTTTGCATTATAAACAAGATATTAATAAATTAAAAATTTTCATCAATTTATAATTTTTTTTTTCATATTTGTCTTTTTTTCCGAAATTAATCATTCGTGATTTAATTATTGAAATACTGAACATTTTAAATGAAATCTTTTATATATTTACTATTCTCTCTTTGCAGAAGAAGATAGTGGCGAAGGAGATGAAGACAAGGAAAATGCCACCTATTATATATCAAACGAGATACACTTTTCAAACCCAAAAATGGCCTCCCTAGTTCTAACGAAGCGTGGAATTGTCGTCGAAGCTGATAAATCCATTCACTCGCAAGTGCGGTTGATCACTTTTTCCGACGGGCCGCCGTACGAAACTTTGCATGCGATAAGCAAAACTATGGCACCCTATTTCAAAAGTTACGTTAAGGAAACAGGTCGTGCCCACAGGGATGGGGATAAAATGGTACCGTTAGTGGAGAAAAAGATTGCAGAACTCGAGATGGGACTGCTGCATTTACAGCAGAATATCGATATCCCTGAGATTTCGTTACCCGTTCATCCGATCGTCGCGCAAGTTATTAAACAATGCGAGGAGGAGGGTCGTAAGCCGAAAGTCGCCGATTTCGGCGACAAGGTCGAGGACTCGACATTTCTGAATCAGTTGCAGAACGGTGTCAATAGGTGGATAAAGGAGATCCAGAAAGTGACGAAACTGAACCGCGATCCGGAATCGGGTACGGCTCTTCAAGAGATATCGTTCTGGTTAAATCTCGAGAGAGCGCTGCATCGCATTCAGGAGAAACGGGAGAGCATCGAAATCTCCCTGACGCTCGATATACTCAAACACGGCAAGCGCTTTCATGCCACCGTCAGTTTCGACACCGACACCGGCTTGAAGCAAGCGCTGGCCACCGTCAACGATTACAATCCATTGATGAAAGACTTTCCGATCAATGACTTGCTGTCGGCTACTGAATTGGAGCGAATTCGCAGCAGCGTGCAACAGATATTCATGCATTTGAGGAAAATTAGGAGCACCAAGTATCCCATTCAGAGAGTGCTGAGATTGGTAGAGGCTATCTCAAGAGACTTGGGGCAACAGTTGCTCAAGGTGCTGGGTACACGACGCCTGATGCACATTCCATTCGATGATTTCGAGAAAGTCATGGCCCAATGCTTTGAAGTGTTCACCACTTGGGATGATGAGTATGACAAGCTCACGGGACTGTTGAGGGACGTCGTAAAGAAGAAGCGCGATGAGCATATGAAGATGGTATGGAGAGTACTGCCGGCGCACAAGAAGTTGCAGTCGAGGATGGAGCACATGCGCCGCTTCCGACGACAGCATGAACAGCTGAGAACGGTGATAGTCCGCGTGCTCAGACCCACCATACGCCAGAGCAGCAATAATTCCACGATGGAGAACGCCGATAACGACAACGTGAAAGTAGAGTTCGCGCTGGACGCTGCCGACGCCAACGCTATCAGCGAAGTTAATTTGGCGTACGAAAATGTGAAGGAGGTAGACTGTTTGGACATCACCAAGGAAGGGCAGGAATCCTGGGACGCTGCTGTGCACAGATACGAGGAACGTATCGAGCGCGTAGAGGCTCGGATCACAGCACATCTCCGAGATCAATTGGGCACGGCCAAGAACGCGAATGAAATGTTCAGAATATTTTCACGATTTAACGCGCTCTTCGTACGGCCGCACATTCGGGGCGCTATTAGAGAATATCAGACGCAACTTATACAGAGAGTCAAAGACGATATCGAAGCGCTGCACGAAAAGTTCAAGGTTTAAATAAATATTAAATAATTATATTAATATAAATAGCTTTGATTTTAACAGACATTTTTACTGATATGTATATAACAAACATATTTGCACTTTAACAGACTTTAGATAAATAATCTTAATAATTATGATAAATTCTTTGTAGGTTCAATATGCGCAAAGTAAATGTTGTAGAATGAGTATGGTGAGAGATTTACCACCTGTAGCTGGATCGATAATATGGGTCAAACAAATCGATTACCAATTGACAATGTATTTGAAACGCGTCGAGGATGTCCTAGGTAATTTTCCAATTTTTCAACTTTGTATAGAAAATATTTTTTTTTAACTTAACATTACATGCGTATATTTAGGTAAAGGATGGGAAAGTCATATTGAGGGTCAAAAACTAAAAGCCGACGGAGACAGCTTCCGTATGAAACTATCAACGCAAGAGATTTTCGATGACTGGGCACGCAAGGTACAGGCACGAAATCTTGGCGTGACCGGACGTATCTTCACAATCGAGAGTGTGCGTTCAAGAACAGGGCGCGGCAATGTGCTGAAACTGAAAGTGAATTTCCTTCCTGAGATCATTACGCTATCTAAAGAAGTGAGAAATTTGAGAAATCTCGGATTTCGCGTGCCTCTACCTATTGTGAATAAGGCTCACCAGGCTAACCAGTTGTATCCCTTCGCCATTAGTCTCATTGAAAGCATCAGAACTTATGAGAGAACATTGGAGAAGGTAAGATGATTGGTAATAATTTCTTAGTTATCATTATCGGAAGTTCAACAATTTCTAGCAAATGATCGATTTTTTCTGGGTATTTTTGCATTTTATGAATTATAACGATATAGGCAATTTAAAGAGCTTTAACAGTCCGAACGAAACGATAGATTACGCTAGGGTAATAGTGCCAAGTGTTAAATGGTAAATATTAGAATAATTGATATCTCTAATTTCTTGGATCTCCAATATTTTTAGCTTACCAATCGGAGTCCCCATTGTCCCGCACTAAAGGTAGTCATACTTGACGCTTCCAGGAAATTATGCATCTTGCCTATATATGCAAATGCATTATTGTCTGCCTGCTTAGTTATCGTAGATAAATCTGTAATGCAAGATAACATATAATTTATTTTTTACTGATTTTTATATTTAACGTATGTTACGTCAATTATTATATTTTAATATTTTCAAATACATAGCCGTAGGCTTGTACGGATGTGCGGGAGGTCTGAAACTATGATTATTTAAATTACTTATAAATTTCATAAATATTCTAAAAATATCAAGAGAAAATTTATAAAAAAATATTTTAGATTAAACTGATTCATAAAAGCAGATATTTAAAAAATGCGATTATATCAATTTGCGATTATAAATCTACTTATAAATTTTAACAAATGAGGCTGTCCGCATGTCCGAAAAGTTGCTTGAAGGCAATATAATATATATAATTGTTTCATTCTATTTGATATGAACATACCAACTATTATAAATATATTATCACATGTGATTACATTATCTATATTAAATTTTTAAGTATGCATACTCCTGAGTTCGGTATTGAATGATAACTTGTAATTTATGTCGTAAAATTGTACTGAGATTATTACGTACATTACAAACTTAAAAAAAAACAATTTAACAAATCTCTTCTTAGATTGAAGACAAAGCCAGTATTATACCTTTGGTCGCTGGTATGCGTAAAGATGTCTTATCATTGATCTCCGAGGTAAGTTTTATATAAATTTTTTAATATATTCACTATTCTATATTTGTTTTTGTACTATATAGTTTTTAATATTATAACTGTATTGATTGTCTTTATATAGGGTATCGCACTAGTTTGGGAAAGTTACAAACTCGATCAATACGTGCAACGTTTATCGGATACCGTCGTATCATTCCAAGAAAGAGTAGAAGATCTTCTGGTTGTAGAAGAACAATTAGATGTCGATGTTCGTTCTCTTGAAACATGTCCTTATTCTGCGAACACGTTTGCTGATATACTATCAAAGATACAAAAATCAGTAGATGAATTATCTTTGAAGAATTATTCCAACTTACATATCTGGGTAGCGAGACTCGATGAAGAAGTTGAAAAAAATTTGGCTGCCAGATTGGAAGCTGGAATAAAAGCGTGGACTGATGCTCTAACTGGTCACAAAAAAGAAGTGGATCTAAGTATGGACACGGACGCTCCTGCGCAACCGACGCATAAACCCGGTGGTGATCCTAAAATTCAAAATCAAATCCACGAAGTTCGAATTACCAATCAGACTATGTATTTATATCCTAGCATCGAAGACGCAAGGTTCCAAATAATGCAGCAGTTATTTGCATGGCAAGCAATTGTTACTTCGCAAGTCCGTCTTCAAAGCTCAAGATATCAAGTTGGGTTGGATAAACCTGAATCAGGCACGTACAGAAATTTGCTTACGAAATTAACCTCTGGAAAGCAACCATTGGAAGCAGCATATGAAGCAGTCGAATCCAAGATGAAGGATGTTGCAGATTACGTTGATCAATGGTTACGCTATCAAGCTCTTTGGGATCTGCAGCCGGGCAATCTTTATGGCAAATTGGGTGAAAATATTAATTTATGGATGAAGTGTCTCAATGATATAAAGAAGACAAGAACTACATTTGATACTTCCGACACGAGACGTGAATTTGGACCTGTGATTATAGACTTTGCGAAGGTGCAGAGTAAAGTATCCCTAAAGTATGATTCGTGGCATAAAGAAACTTTAGGTAAATTTGGAACGCTTTTGGGTAATGAGATGGCGAGTTTTCATTCCCAAGTATCGAAATCTAGGAGCGATCTAGAACAGCAGTCTATTGAAGCAGCTAGCACATCCGATGCGGTCGGTTTTATAACATATGTGCAATCTCTGAAACGCAAGATGAAAGCGTGGGAGAAACAAGTAGACATATATCGCGAAGGTCAAAGGATACTTGAACGTCAGAGATTCCAATTCCCATCTTCTTGGTTGCATGTGGATAATATAGAAGGAGAATGGGGTGCATTCAACGAAATAATCAAACGCAAGGATACCAGTATTCAAACTCAAGTTGCATCCTTGCAAATGAAAATTGTTGCTGAAGATAAGGCAGTTGAAACAAGAACTACCGATTTTCTCAGTGATTGGGAAAGGGGCAAACCAGTGGAAGGTCATTTACGACCGGATGATGCTCTACAACAGCTGCAGTTATTCGAGAGTAAATTCGCTAGACTCAAAGAAGAGAGGGATAATGTAGCTAAAGCCAAAGAAGCATTAGAATTGCAAGAGCCAGGTGGGATATCGACTAGTGAAGATAGAATGCAAGTAGTATTTGAAGAGCTACAGGACTTGAGAGGAGTTTGGTCGGAACTGTCGAGAATATGGGCGCAAATTGACGAAACGCGCGAGAAACCTTGGCTTTCCGTACAACCACGGAAGTTGCGCCAACAATTGGATACGATGATGGCGCAATTGAAGGAACTTCCAGCGAGATTGAGGCAATACTCATCATATGAATACGTAAAGAAGATGTTACAGAGTTACACGAAAGTGAACATGCTGATTGTAGAATTGAAATCCGATGCGCTTAAAGAAAGGCATTGGAAACAATTAACAAAGCAGCTCAGAGTAAATTGGGTATTGAGCGAGCTTACCCTCGGTCAAGTCTGGGACGTGAATCTTCAGAAAAATGAGAGTATAGTTAAAGATATTATCCTTGTAGCTCAGGGCGAAATGGCACTTGAGGAATTCTTGAAACAAGTACGCGAATCATGGCAAACATATGAATTAGACTTGATAAATTACCAAAATAAATGCAGACTTATACGTGGTTGGGACGATTTGTTCAATAAGGTGAAAGAACACATCAATTCAGTGGCAGCTATGAAGTTGTCGCCATATTATAAAGTATTTGAGGAAGAAGCTTTAACATGGGAAGAAAAGTTAAATAGAATTAATGCCTTATTTGATGTATGGATAGACGTACAGCGACGATGGGTTTACCTCGAAGGCATTTTCTCCGGCAGCGCAGATATCAAGACGTTGTTACCAGTAGAAACATCCCGATTCCAAAGTATTAGTTCCGAATTCCTGGGACTGATGAAGAAAGTATCCAAATCTCCTATGGTTACAGACGTTCTGAACATTCCTGGCGTTCAAAGAGCGCTCGAACGTCTTGCCGATCTTCTTGGCAAGATACAGAAAGCACTGGGAGAATACTTAGAAAGAGAACGAACTTCTTTCCCACGATTTTACTTTGTTGGCGACGAGGATTTATTAGAGATTATCGGTAACAGCAAAAATATTGCAAGGTTACAGAAACACTTCAAGAAGATGTTTGCCGGCGTAGCCGCTATTCTGCTGAACGAAGATAACACGATTATCACCGGTATTGCTTCACGCGAGGGTGAAGAAGTTATATTCCAGAATCCGGTATCTACAGTGGATCATCCCAAAATCAACGAATGGTTAACGCTTGTGGAGAAAGAAATGCGCGTAACGCTTGCCTCGAGTCTTGCGAGAGCGGTGCAAGATATTAAACAATTTAAGGACGGAAATATAAATCCGCAGGCGTTTATGTCGTGGTGCGATAATTATCAAGCCCAGATAGTAGTCCTAGCTGCACAGATCTTATGGTCAGAAGATGTAGAAGCGGCTCTTCATGAAGCGCAAGCAGATCCGAGCAAAAACTCGTTGGAGAGAGTTCTAATACAAGTGGAAGGCACATTAAACGTTCTGGCTGATTCTGTTCTTCAAGAGCAACCGCCTTTAAGGAGAAAGAAGTTAGAACATTTGATCAATGAATTTGTACACAAGCGCACCGTTACTAGACGCTTGATCGCTAACAGAGTTTCGAATCCAAAGGCCTTCGAGTGGCTGTGCGAAATGAGATTCTACTTCGATCCTAGGCAAACGGAAGAACTTCAGCAGCTCACAATACATATGGCAAACGCTAAATTCTTCTACGGATTCGAATATTTGGGAGTACAAGATCGACTGGTGCAAACACCGTTGACCGATAGATGCTATCTAACAATGACACAAGCATTAGAAGCTCGACTTGGTGGCTCGCCATTCGGTCCAGCTGGTACAGGAAAGACTGAATCTGTAAAAGCATTAGGCCATCAACTTGGAAGATTTGTATTAGTATTTAATTGCGACGAGACATTCGATTTCCAGGTAAATAAATAAATGAGATTGATAATATCAATAAAGAAAATTGTTTTTATATTATCGTTATTTCTTGTAGGCAATGGGTCGTATATTTGTTGGTCTCTGTCAAGTGGGTGCATGGGGTTGTTTTGACGAATTTAATCGTTTGGAAGAACGAATGCTATCTGCTGTTTCTCAGCAAGTGCAAACGATTCAAGAAGCGCTTAAGAGTCAAATGGAAGGCAAGAAAGAAGGAACTCTCTGTGTCGAATTGGTTGGAAAGCAAGTTAAAGTCTCCACCGATATGGCTATATTCATCACCATGAATCCTGGATATGCTGGACGTTCCAATCTACCTGACAATCTGAAGAAGCTTTTCAGATCGCTTGCTATGACCACACCTGATCGACAACTGATTGCCGAAGTGATGCTTTTCAGTCAAGGTTTCCGATCAGCGGAAAAACTGGCATGTAAAATTGTGCCATTCTTTAAGTATGTATTCAAATACACATTAATATTTTGTATAGCAAATATTATTTGTTGCATTATTGAACTTTTCTTCTTTTCTAGACTTTGCGATGAACAACTTTCTAATCAATCTCATTATGATTTTGGACTACGTGCACTTAAATCCGTGCTGATTTCTGCTGGAAACGTGAAACGCGACCGTATTCAAAAGATCAAAGAGGGCATGCAAAGCCGTGGCGAAACCAATATCGACGAAGCCTCGATTGCTGAGAATCTGCCTGAGCAAGAGATACTTATTCAATCTGTTTGTGAAACGATGGTTCCCAAATTAGTTGCCGAAGATATTCCATTGTTGTTCAGTTTACTCAGCGATGTATTCCCCAACGTGAATTACACGCGAGCAGAAATGAAGGGTAAAATTATTATAATAATGTATCTTTATCTAAATAGATAATTGAACAAATTTCTATATATGATTGTATGCATTTTATGCAGGATTGAAAGATCAAATTAGAAAAGTTTGCACTGAGGAATATTTAGTATGCGGCGAAGGAGATGAACAAGGAGGTGCTTGGCAAGAAAAGGTAAGATATTTTTCTAATAAGAAAGGATACTTGACATCAATTCTCATTAAAATTTTAATTATCCTCTCATTCACCATAACACAATACTAATTAAGATATCAATATTTAGAAGACAATAACTATATCTTTTTCATATTTTATATACATCATAACATGCTTAAAGACTTAATTTTCATATTGTTTATGCATACTAAGGATTTGGTTGGTGAGACATGGGTAGAGAAGGTGAGATTAATAAGTATAGTCATATCTGTGAATATCAATATACTTTGTATGTTTTTCTTTATTACCGATATCTCAGCGAATCATTTTCATTTCTTGCACTCTTCTGCATTCTCTTTTATTACGTTATTTATTTAGGTACTTCAATTATACCAAATTTGTAACTTAAATCATGGATTAATGATGGTCGGCCCGAGTGGATCTGGTAAAACAACGGCCTGGAAAGTGCTGCTTAAAGCGTTGGAACGATTTGAAGGCGTAGAAGGCGTTGCTCATGTGATTGACCCCAAAGCAATCAGTAAAGAAACGTTATACGGCGTGTTAGATCCAAATACACGCGAATGGACGGATGGTCTATTTACGCATATATTGAGAAAGATAATTGATAACGTCAGAGGCGAAATTAATAAGCGACAATGGATCATATTCGACGGAGATGTCGATCCGGAATGGGTCGAGAATTTGAATTCGGTGTTGGATGACAATAAGCTTCTCACTTTGCCCAATGGTGAACGTCTGAGCTTACCACCGAATGTGAGAGTTATGTTTGAAGTGCAAGACCTTAAGTATGCTACCTTGGCCACTGTATCACGATGCGGTATGGTTTGGTTTTCGGAAGACGTGCTGTCAACAGAAATGATATTCGAAAATTATATGCTACGCTTGCGAAATATTCCACTGGAGGATGGCGAAGAGGATAATCTTGGCAAGAAAGCTTCGGAAAAGGAAGACACTGTATCACCTGCATTAGTGGTGCAGAGAGAAGTCGCTAGCATCATGCAGAGTTACTTTGCACCTGATGGTTTAGTAGTGAGGTGCTTGGAATACGCCATGAAACAGGAACATATAATGGACTTCACGCGCTTGCGAGCTCTCAGTTCTTTATTCTCTATGCTAAATCAAGCTGTTCGCAATGTACTACAGTATAATCATTCTCATATCGATTTTCCTTTGCCGGGCGAGCAACTGGAACGTTACATGCCTAAGTGCTTGATTTATGCTCTCCTATGGAGCTTTGCGGGAGACGCTAAATTAAAAGTTAGATCCGACTTGGGTGATTTTATTAGATCTATCACAACTGTACCTTTACCTTCTCAAAATAATATACCTATTATAGACTTTGAAGTAAATATACATGGCGAATGGTTACCTTGGAGCAACAAAGTTCCTCAGATTGAAGTGGAGACTCATAAGGTAGCTAGTCCAGATATTGTCGTGCCGACTTTAGATACCGTGAGGCACGAGAGTTTATTGTATACTTGGCTGGCTGAACATAAACCTCTAGGTAAGTAATTACTTGTAACAAACATATGCGTTATTATTATTTACGCATTTAAATATATTTAAATACATAAACATTAAATATATATATTTATAATTGCTGTGTGTTTAGTGCTTTGTGGACCACCTGGTTCTGGTAAAACCATGACGCTATTTTCTGCTTTACGTGCACTTCCGGACATGGAAGTTGTCGGACTTAATTTCTCTTCTGCGACAACGCCCGAACTGTTACTCAAAACGTTTGATCATTACTGCGAATATCGTAAGACACCTAATGGCGTTATACTCTCTCCGGTGCAGTTGGGCAAGTGGCTGGTTCTGTTCTGTGACGAGATCAATTTACCTGATATGGATAATTATGGGACGCAACGTGTGATCTCTTTTTTGAGACAATTGGTTGAACACAAAGGCTTTTATAGAACTAGTGATCAAGCATGGGTCACTTTGGAAAGAATTCAGTTTGTAGGTGCCTGTAATCCACCTACAGATCCTGGTAGGAAACCTCTCAGTCACAGGTTCCTGCGACACGTACCCGTCATTTACGTTGATTATCCTGGAGAAACTTCACTTAAGCAGATTTATGGCACATTTACGCGTGCTATGCTCAGGTAAAAGTTTTATTGAAATATGAAATGTGGGCTCTTGAAATGGGTCACCATTCATACTTTATATTCATAATCTTATGTATATTAGTCACTTCCATATAAAAACGAGGTGCAAGTCGATCCTCACTTGCAATCATGTATTATCCTAGAGTTTTTGTTGTTTGTATTTATTTGTTAGAATTATTATACTGTCTCGAGAAATATCTTTTTTTATAATAAAAACGTCGCTTTACAAATCTTAATTAACATAAAATAAATCTTTTTGCAAATTACAGATTGACGCCTAATCTGAGAGGCTACGCCGAACCTTTGACGAACGCAATGGTAGAGTTCTATCTGTCCTCCCAGGAGAGATTTACTCAGGACATGCAGCCGCACTACGTGTATTCTCCGCGTGAAATGACACGTTGGGTGCGCGGCATTTGCGAAGCCATTAGACCGCTTGATAATCTCTCCGTGGAAGGTCTGGTACGTTTGTGGGCCCATGAGGCTCTTCGTCTATTCCAAGACAGATTAGTAGAGGAATCTGAAAGAGCTTGGACAAACAAGAACATAGACATCGTGGCTCTGAAACACTTCATGTCAGTTGATAGAGAAAAAGCATTGGCTAGACCAATCTTGTACAGTAATTGGCTGTCAAAGGACTATGTGCCAGTGAACAGAGAAGAATTAAGAGATTACGTTCGGGCAAGGTTGAAAGTATTCTATGAAGAAGAGCTGGATGTGCCGCTGGTACTTTTCGACGAAGTTCTTGAACATGTCTTACGGATTGACAGAATTTTCCGACAGCCTCAGGGACATTTGTTGCTCATTGGTGTCTCTGGCGCTGGAAAGACTACTCTGTCAAGATTCGTTGCATGGATGAATGGCTTGTCTATCTTTCAAATTAAGGTAATTTTACGCTGCTATATATTAACAAACGTTAATAATTTCAATTCAAGTATGTTCTAATTGATCGATATCTTCAACAGGTACACAATAAATACACTGGTGAAGATTTCGATGAGGATTTACGACAAGTGTTGAGACGATCTGGTTGCAAGGACGAAAAGATAGCTTTTATTCTCGACGAATCTAATGTGCTGGATTCCGGTTTCCTCGAACGTATGAACACGTTGCTCGCCAATGGGGAAGTGCCTGGATTATTTGAGGGTGACGAATATACGACACTCATGACGCAATGCAAAGAAGGTGCTCAGCGAGAAGGTCTAATGCTGGATTCCAATGAGGAATTGTACAAATGGTTTACCGGCCAAGTTATGAAGAACTTGCACGTCGTTTTCACAATGAATCCGAGTACAGACGGCTTGAAAGATCGCGCAGCAACGTCGCCTGCGTTATTCAACAGATGTGTGTTGAATTGGTTCGGTGATTGGTCGGATAACGCGTTGTTCCAGGTCGGCAAAGAATTCACTAATCGTGTCGATTTGGAGAAACCTACGTGGAAGTGTCCGGACTTCTTCCCGTCCGTGTGCTCGTTGATCCCGCCACAACCAACGCACAGAGATGCTGTGATAAATGCGTGTGTTTATGTTCATCAGACTTTGCACAAAGCAAACACACGACTGGCCAAGAGAGGTGCCAGAACAATGGCAATCACGCCGCGCCATTATTTAGATTTTATTAATCACTTCGTCAAGTTGTATCAAGAGAAGAGAAGTGATTTGGAAGAACAACAGTTGCATCTAAATGTTGGTTTGAGTAAAATTGCCGAAACAGTTGAACAAGTGGAAGAGATGCAGAAGAGTTTAGCCGTTAAATCTCAGGTGAGGCTGAACTTGTGAGAAACATTCTTCTTTCTTTTAATGAAATTTTTTATGAATTTATATTATCCTGTTTTCCTATAGGAGCTGCAAGCTAAGAATGAAGCTGCTAATGCGAAATTGAGACAGATGGTCAAGGATCAGCAGGAAGCTGAAAAGAAGAAGGTGCAAAGTCAAGAGATCCAACAACAATTGGCTATTCAAACAGTGGCTATAAATCAGAAGAGGGATGATGTCATGGCGGATCTTGCCCTGGTAGAACCCGCTGTTATTGATGCTCAAAATGGTATGTATCTTTAATGGTATTCTTTGTTGAATTATTATACAAATTTCTGATGAGTATTTTTTAGATTAAGCGAACAATCATAAAGTCTTTCAAAAAATTTTATTTTAAAAAACTATTTATAATAATATTGTTGAAATTATTGATTTATGTCCAATATTACTCTGATAATATTTAAGAAATATAAAAATAATATTATACTATGTATTTAGCAATATTATAATAAGTATTTTTCGTTATTTACTTTACATTTTTAAATTATTGCCGTTTTAAAATTACGTATAATCATGTTTTGGAGCATTTTGCGCTGAGAAACATTTGCATTGAGTGTAGCCGTGAAAGCAATTAAGCGGCAACATCTCGTCGAGATCCGGTCCATGGCGAATCCGCCCGCTGTTGTAAAACTGGCGCTTGAATCTATATGTCTGTTGCTCGAGGAAAACGCCACAGATTGGAAGCAAATTCGCACTGTTATAATGAAGGACAGTTTTATTCCCACTATCGTCAATTTCAACACAGAGGACATTACGTAAGGGAACAACTACCGGGCCTGCTGAATGTTCAACGTTCGTGCGTGGGATTCTAATACGATACAATTTATAACAGCTTGATACATGTCTCCTTTCATACGTGTCAGTTTTAGCGCTTACTTACGTCGCTGCATCATTACATCTGCAAGAAGAATGTATAGCAATGACATTTCAGAAAAAGGTGTATTACAAACGACGAAAACATTTCATTGGATAATTTACATCTCTTTGCAAATGTAAAGAGACATAACATGTACATAATGTACATAATGTATCTTACTTACGTTGTCTCTTCTAAATCTAATACTATAGGTCAGCTACATGTATATAGGAAGGCCAACATCTTCTTTCGCATAATTTTAATATAACTGCCTAATGCCTGCGTATCTTCTTCTTTGTACTATATAATACCCTCTTTGATTGTTCGTACAGCGGTGAAATCGATAAAGAAACAGCATTTAGTCGAGGTTCGCTCCATGGCGAATCCGCCAGCGATTGTGAAGGTCGCATTGGAGTCTATCTGCTTGTTGCTCGGCGAAAATGCCAGCGATTGGAAATCTATCCGTGCGGTTATCATGAGGGACAATTTTATCAATACCATTGTCTCTAATTTCAGTACCGAGGATATTACGTAAGCATGCATTCATTATTTGTTTTCTTATTGCGATATCGAGAGATCAGCTGTCACAAACTTAGATATATTACGTACGATATAATATTAATATTGAATTATATGATTATTTGACCGTATTGACAATTAAAGTATTATAAATTCATGACGATTTTTAAACGTGTTTGCTGGTCTCATTTTTTTGCATCGTTGAATTCTATATGGATATATTGGAAACATAATGAGTGAATCGATATCCTTTTAAACTGTTATTTAATATATCGCAATAAGCCGTGATGTTTACATTTTTTACAAATGCACTTTACTTGGCAAGCAATGAAACCGCTTTGAAATATGTATATTAACAAATTTTAACGGCAAAGATTGTTATGTACAATTGCTGTTGTTCTTTTATTGCATGTTAACAATATTTGATTAATTTGTCACTAACATATCTAAATCTTGTTTGTTGTGAAAATAATGACATTAATAGTATGTGACAACATATATGAAATATATATGTTTTTATTAGTAATTGCAATAAATTTTCTATTAGTAGTTCTAATTAATAGTTTTTGATGATAAAAAAAAAATAAATATACAAAATATTTTTTATATGACAAAAATCTTGTATTAAAATAGAGTTAAAAAGCTATTTTATTCCAAAGACGATGAAGAGATTAATGAATTTTTTGTTTAGCGATGAGGTGAGAGAAAAAATGAAAAGCCGTTATCTGAGCAATCCCGATTATAACTTCGAGAAGGTGAATCGCGCTAGCTTGGCTTGTGGTCCTATGGTGAAATGGGCCATAGCACAGGTAAATTTCATCGTTCGAAAGATACATATATATATTTTTTCTAAGACTTTTTTATATAAATAGTGTGTTTTTTCAAGAAGATAAATTTTAAAAATAATTATATTTCCAGATCGAGTATGCTGATATGTTGAAGCGAGTTGAACCTTTGCGCGATGAACTCTATTCTTTGGAACGACAAGCAGAAACTAATAAATTAAAGGGCGAGGAAGTGAAAAATTTGATTGCTCAACTAGAGCAGAGCATAGCGTCGTATAAAGAGGAATATGCTCAACTTATCTCACAAGCGCAAGCCATCAAAGCCGATTTGGAGAGCGTGCAAGCCAAGGTGGATAGATCAATCGCTTTGTTAAAATCCTTAGTCATTGAAAGGGAAAGATGGGAAGCAACGAGTGAAACGTTTAAGAGTCAAATGTCCACGATAATCGGAGACGTTTTATTATCTTCCGCTTTCTTAGCTTATGCTGGCTATTTTGATCAACACGTGAGTTTCACCTCTTTCTAATTTTTTTTGTATTTGGAATGATAAATTATCACATCAGTGATTAATTTACAACGGAATGTATTTTATTTTAGTATCGCCAAAATCTCTTCACTACGTGGTGTCAACATTTGCAACACGCAAACTTGCAATTCAGACCTGATATCGCGAGAACGGAATATCTATCCAATCCAGACGAGCGTTTGAGATGGCAAGCGAACGCATTGCCGACCGACGATCTATGCACTGAAAATGCGATTATGTTGAAGCGTTTCAATAGATATCCGCTGATCATCGATCCATCTGGTCAGGCGACGGAATTCATTATGAATGAGTTTAAGGATCGAAAAATTACGAAGACCAGTTTCTTGGATGACTCGTTCAGAAAAAATCTCGAGAGCGCTCTACGATTCGGTAATCCTCTTTTGGTCCAAGACGTGGAGAATTACGATCCTGTACTGAATCCCGTGTTGAACCGAGAATTGAGGCGAACAGGCGGACGTGTGTTAATCACGCTCGGCGATCAAGATATAGATCTCTCGCCCTCCTTCGTTATCTTCTTGTCAACGAGAGACCCGACGGTGGAATTTCCACCAGACATCTGCTCACGCGTGACATTCGTTAACTTTACCGTTACTAGAAGTTCTCTGCAGAGTCAATGTTTGAATCAGGTGCTGAAGGCTGAACGTCCGGACATCGACGAAAAGAGATCCGACTTGCTCAAACTTCAAGGAGAGTTCCATCTGAGACTGCGACAACTCGAAAAGTCTCTGTTGCAAGCATTGAACGACGCCAAAGGCAAAATTCTTGATGACGATTCCGTGATCACCACTCTCGAGACTCTGAAGCAGGAAGCTGCCGACATTAGCAAGAAGGTGGAGGAAACGGATAAGGTTATAGCGGAAATCGAAACGGTTTCGCAACAGTATATGCCTCTTTCTCAGGCGTGTTCGAATATGTACTTCACAATGGATAGTCTTAACCAGGTGCACTTCTTGTACCAATATTCACTGAAAATGTTTCTGGACATCTTCACATCCGTGTTGTCGCAAAATCCGAAATTGTCTGGTATGTCGGATTATGGTCAGCGACTCACACAAATCACGCGCGATCTATTCGCCGTTTGTTATGAACGAGTTGCAAGAGGAATGTTGCATACGGACAGACTAACGTTTGCTCTGTTGCTCTGTCGTATTCATCTGAAGGGTATACCCTCAGAGTCCACCTACGATAGCGAATTCACATTTTTCTTGCGCGGTAAAGAAGGTGTACTTAACATCCGAGCGCCTCCAGTACCTAATCTCAGCTCAGAACAGCAGGAAGCGATGATGCGTCTGAGCATAAGACTGCCCGCTTTTAAGAAGCTTGCGGAAAAGATTCAAGAGAACTCGGAATTCAGCGCGTGGCTGCAATCGCCCACACCCGAGACATGCGTGCCGAAACTCTGGGATGAGGAGAAACCATTGTCACCTACGGGAACGGCAATGCACCAATTGCTGATAATACAAGCTTTCCGACCAGATCGCGTGATCGCAGCCGCTTCTCTAGTAGTGGCCTCTGCTTTCAACGAGTCTTTTATGCCGGCCGCGGAGGCTGAACTCGATTTCGCATCCGTTGTAGAAGACCAATTGAAAGCAACCGTGCCGGCTTTATTGTGCTCAGTGCCGGGCTTCGACGCTTCGGGCAGAGTGGACGATCTAGCTGCGGAATTGGGCAAGCAAATAGCTAGCATAGCTATCGGGTCAGCGGAAGGATTCAATCAGGCTGATCGAGCTATAAACATGGCTGTGAAAGCTGGAAGATGGGTACTGTTGAAGAACGTACACCTTGCTCCGCAATGGTTGGTACAATTGGAAAAAAAGCTACACAGTCTTCAACCGCACGCTAGTTTCCGACTGTTCCTAACGATGGAGATTAATCCTAAGGTGCCGGTAAATCTATTGAGAGCTGGTAGAATATTCGTGTTCGAGCCGCCTCCTGGCATACGAGCGAATTTGTTGCGTACATTTAGCACCGTACCTGCCTCAAGGATGATGCGAGCGCCCAATGAGAGAGCCCGTCTCTACTTCTTGCTTGCATGGTTCCATGCAATCGTGCAGGAACGTCTGCGTTATGCGCCATTGGGCTGGGCCAAACACTACGAATTCAACGAGAGTGACTTAAGAGTCGCCTGCGATACTTTGGATACATGGATTGAAGCCACAGCTATGGGCAGAACAAATCTACCACCAGAAAAGGTACCTTGGGATGCTCTGGTAACTCTTCTCTCTCAATGTATCTATGGCGGTAAGATTGACAACGATTTCGATCAACGTCTCCTGGCTTCATTTCTGCGCAAACTCTTCACTCCGCGTTCATTCGAGGCCGACTTTGCTCTTGTTGCCAATATCGATGGCGCGCAGGGTAATCAAAGACACATCACGATGCCGGATGGCACTAGGCGCGACCACTTTTTGAAGTGGATCGAATCTCTCTCGGATAGACAGACACCTTCCTGGCTTGGCCTGCCGAATAATGCGGAAAAAGTGCTTTTAACTACAAGAGGAACGGATTTGGTTTCCAAGCTTCTTAAGATGCAGCAGTTGGAGGATGAGGATGAACTGGCGTACTCGAATGAGGAATCCCTGGATATGCCAAGAGAAGCTGAAGCAGACGGTCGACCATCTTGGATGAGGACCCTGCATAACTCGGCCTCTACTTGGTTACAATTACTTCCAAAGAATCTACCGATCTTAAAGAGAACAGTCGAGAATATTAAAGATCCATTATATAGATATTTTGAAAGAGAAGTCAACAGCGGGGCGAAATTACTTCAAGATGTTATCCATGATTTGGAGGATGTCGTATTAATTTGTCAAGTAAGCGTTTTACTTTTGCTGTATTGCTCTCGAATAAAAAATAGGGTTAATGTTTAAGTTAATTGCATTTTATATATTTTTAACAGGGTGAGAAGAAACAGACCAATTATCACAGAACGATGCTGTCCGAATTAGTAAAGGGAATTCTACCTGGTGGTTGGAGGAGGTATACCGTGCCAAGAGGCTGTACAGTCATACAATGGATCACCGATTTTAGTCACAGAGTCTCGCAATTGCAGGAAGTCTCGCGTTTAGTCTCCCAAGGCGGAGCAAAGGAGATAAAGGTTTTGATTTTTATCATTGCATTTGCTTTACTGTCCCAGATATTTTATCACTGAATAACCTCAATTGTATTATTTTTCGTAATAAATATGTTTATTGAATTCATTGAATTCGTTCGTGAATTGATTTGATATAAAATTGTAAATCGATTGCGATTGATTTCAGAGTTTCCCAGTTTGGCTAGGAGGTTTGCTGAATCCTGAAGCTTATATTACTGCAACCAGGCAATGCATCGCTCAGGCTAATAGCTGGTCACTCGAGGAACTGCAATTGAATGTAACTATCGGCGACGGCGATAACATCGCTACAGATGATTGTTCTTTTGCCGTTACTGGTTTGAAGTTACAAGGCGCGCAATGTAAGGATAACCAACTGTATTTAACTTCGACTATTATGACTGATTTACCAGTCACCATGCTAAGATGGGTGCGATCATCTACGGAGGATATCAGAAAGGGCAAATTGTCTTTACCGGTCTATTTGAACAGCACTCGTACCGAACTGCTATTTACTGTTGATTTGAATATCGCTCCTAGTCAAGAACCGCACAGTTTTTATGAGAGGGGAGTTGCCGTATTGACATCTACCGCTTTGAATTAATAATTGCTTAATAATTAAAACTGTTTAGATCAAATTGTATTGCTTATGAAGCAAAGAATATTATCATGATAAAATAAAAACAAATTTACGACACATTGCATGTTACATCGTTTGTAAAGAAAAGAGAGCATAATAATATGCAACTTATTACAAATCTAAAGTATAAAAACATTAAAGAAATATATATTTTACACTGAATTGCTTTCGTATTTCCAAAGGATTTTGTGCTGATTGTATAATTAGGAACGAATATTTTCGGCGCATAGAACATAATTAAATGTACATCATTCGTTTATAAGAATTAACATTTTCATGTGCAGGAGGTTGTAATATATATATAGTTTATTTAATATTGTATACGTTTAGATTTAAAATATAGCTTTCTGTAACAAAAAGATTATACATTATGTTTGTCCAGATGTAAGTATCAAGATATTAGATATTAATGTTTATAACATCTTACTGGCATCTAATAAAGTCGTACTATATAATAAAATTTTCGCCGTTTTGCTCTTATTTGTCTTCCCAACTTACATTGTTTTATTTTTAATATTAAGAGCCCATTGTTAAATTATTTATCTTGATAAAATTTTCTTTATTATTCATATACATCATTCGACATATATGTATAGATGTATATGTAACAGATTATATGTATTATTCTTTACACACACACACATACACAAAAATCCTTTATCTCGGTTCATTTCCTGAGTTATCTATGTTATCTCAGTTAAAAATTATACTTTCAGAAAAATTTTACATTATATACATGTTATATAACCAAATTTATTAAATATATTAAAAAATCGCGTTTAAGAACAGAAAAGTGGAAAATATAAACATTTCTCATTTTTATAAAAAGAAATGTAATTTTTAATTTATAAAATTTTGTGTGTGTGTGTAAAAGGAATTCTATTTTAATAGAAACAGAGGAACAGAGGAATATCTTAAAAACAAAGTAATTGATAAAAAAATGTTTCAGACAAAAATCATATGAAGAATCATATCTAAAGAAGGACAAAATAATGATAAAATCAATTTTTGTAAAATGACATGAAGGTTATCGCCAGTTTTTAGAATGAAATTATGTAATTTTTTTTTTACATAATATGATTCTTCTATTCTCTCTCTTTCATTTTAACTAATAAAATAAAAATAAATTTCATATAAAATACGAAATATCGAGTACCAAAAATATTCACTTTTCTATTTATCTCAAAATAATGAGATGATTGATGTAAAAATTGTATTAAAAATCTATGCTTTTCTCATTTATTAATATTTATTTATTACTGCTAATGTTGATAAAAGTATTGTAATATCGGAATGTGATGAATAACTAGTCTCGCAAATTAGAAAAGCAAGAGATATACTGGTCTTAAATTATCTCTTAATCATCAATTGATTATAATTCAATACAATTTTACATGTTTAATAATATATAATGTAATTATTTATTAAATATTTGCATTCGATTTTAAAGGGTAATGATTTATTGTAATATGACTTTTCAGTTTAATGAACTGCTTAATACCGCGCATATTCTTATTATCGTATTTATTCTGCCTGTGATTCTAGACAAACGCGTTATGCACTAAATATTTTCATAAGAAAAAAGATAACTTATTTATCTTATTTATTAAATGATGACAGTTAACTTATGTGTCATTTTTCTTTCTTATCATACAAGTGGATATATGCGAGGATCACGTGTGCATGGAATGCCCCGTTGAGAAATAACAAGTGTCTCTTTTGAAATTTTATTTTGTATAATTGTCGTAACTATTACATGTGTATACCGCTACGTTTTGTACAGTATAATGTCAAAGTTATTTTGCCCAGGATACACGTTCCAATTATCACAAATGCATTTTACTGCAGATATCTAAAAAAAAAACGTCGAACATCCGAAAGTTCATGAACGCAAAAATATCTGTGCTGTAAATATGCATTCGTGACGTAAAAATAAAATAAACATTTATCATAAAAATAAGTATACAAAAATATATGTGTGTATATATATATATATATAAATGTACGCGTGTGTATACATATATAACTGTGTACTGAACAGAATAACTTTGGGTAGAGGGAGAATAATTACAGTGAGAAAATTTGTATTAGGGGAAAACGATTACAACACGAAAATGCAAAATTTTTGGTCTCATTTCTTCCCATTGTTGAACACACAGTATTATAATTCAATTTCGTCAACGCAAAAGAGATCGTATATATATTGAAAAAATGACTATCATACTTCTAATATTTTATTTTTCAGATTATCTAGACGATTATCATATATGCGTATAAAATGCGCATTTCTGTACCAACACCCCATATGTTAACTTCTATAACATTTGCGAAATAAAGCGAAATAAGATATTGTAATATTGTTTTATACTATGAAGTTATTTTAACTCATTCAGAAAACAAGAATTACAATATTGCCTTATTTCTATGAACAGAGGTCGGTATTCATAGTCCGTTCTTATTTTAGACCGTACTTACAGTCTGTTCTTATTTTAAGTAATGTCTTAAGATACTAATATGGCTTATGATATCATTCTAAGATATTACTTAAGACGATCTTAAGTATAAAAACTGACTGTGAATACCGATCATAAAATTATACTTGAAATATATGAATGCGTATTTTTTGTATCTATCGTATATAATTTTGCTAAGCTCAGGTTTGTGAATTCGTTATGTTGCTGACATTTAAAATTTATGTATCACGCTACGTGAATACACTAATTTATTTTTTAAGTAGACTTAATATATACAAAAAATATTTTAGAGATAAATTAAATATATATTAGACATTAAAATGTAATTCCTGGTCTAATGAAGTTATTACTAATGTTTAAAATAATTACGAAAATATATGCTCACCAACCCACACACACGCACGCGCGCGCGCGCGCGCGCGCACACACACACACACACACACCGAATCGTATCAGAATTTCTATTTTAATCAATATAATTAATCAATATTAATTATCAATATAATTATTTCGATTTGTAGATATAAACTTTCGATTCGATTCGTGGATATAAACTTAGAATTTCAATTTTTAGGAACTCGATTCAATTATATAATTATGGCTCATTTGTCACTGTTTCTTTTAACCTCGGTTTAATCTTGGTTTTACAAAAAATGATTAAGTCTGAGATTTATTTAATGCAATGCTTATGTGAAAGAACTTCTGAATATTCGCCAATATAGTCACAGGAACTCCTTTATGCATTATCGAGTATGTCAAAAGTTTCTTGTTTTTCAATCTTAAATTTACTAAATTTATTAATTATAGTAGGGAAGATTAGAGATTAAAAGTAAGGAGCAAGTTGTAACACCCATACATATAAAAAAAATGTTATGAACGAGATATAAAGTGCAAGAAAGAGATAGAAGTTTGTAATGAAAGCCATTACAACTTCTCTTTCTTTTATATTTTGTTCATAATATAGGTGTTGCAACTTGCCCTGTTACTTTCAATCCCAATTTCCCCACTCTATGTGATAATACACATAGGTTGCGTTCCGATATTCACTGGCGGGCTCTCAAAGATCTATAGCATACGTTACGTGCATTATAGCACGCAGCCATGTTTATATTATATATAAACATATTATATTAACCATTTATATTATATTATATTACAAATTCTTACATTACATTTCTTTAAAGATATCAATAGTCAATCATACTGACAATGTCAATAGATTATCTCACGTTGTGATTTGTAACAACGATACATCAAGAGTCTTGAAACTGAACACTGTGTCAATTTTGTATTATCATCACTGACTAATTTTTATCAAACATGCTCTGAAGTGCTTAGATTCATTATGGTAAAGTTATATATTTTACATTTGTGGACAATGTGTTTAATAACTTGCAGTACATCAATATGAACTGTATAAACTACAACTGAATATATTTAATAATTACAACAGAAATTAGGAAAAGATTGACAGACGAAACCGAATTTCTTCATTAATTTATAGCAGAAATATTAATAAAGCCATATTCAACATGAAAATGTTTGTATTAACGTATTATTGCTCAATTTGCCACTAAGGAAAATAGGGATCAGACACGTGTTTCTGTGATTATTTTAGAAACAATTCTATATTGATACAAATATTAACGAGTCAAGAACCACGAAATCATTTGAACTTTATCGCCCTTCTCCTAACCTAGACATTTTATATTAGAATTTGTTTTCTTTCTGCGAAACTATATAAATTGAACGTTGAGATATTCGCAACTTATATTTGTTTCTTATTACTCATCATTACATAATACTAATGACTAGACTTCATGCCGTGTTGCTATTTGTACTTATATAATGATATCACTTTATCTTACATCATGTTTTTTTCAGCAAATATTGGGAACCATAGGGAACCATATAAATTCAAAAATGTTCAAATAGCAACGTTCCGTTGCAGGTACAATCTATTTGTTCTGATTTTAATGATTTCCTGTATAATTTCTTGCCATTTAATAGTTAATATGAAAATTTATGATATGCCACATGTGTTTCATACACCGAACAACAATTTTTGCAATATCAATTACATAGCCATATATATATATATGTATATATATTTAAATATAGGAACATTTATTATACTTGTACAACAATTACAAAGTACATTTATCACTTGTTAATATTACAACAGAAAATCTTGAGATTATGACAATCGTGAAATTAATATTTCATTAACAAGAGCTTTAATGTTATAGTTTGTACCTGCTGATCGGTATGCTACATGAGTCATGTCATTTAGTTTTGCTTGAAAATATCAGTCTTTATAATGATGATAAGTAATTTTATAGCAAAATCCACGCATTAATTTATTACAAAGACACTATGAGATGTATACTTGTACAGTAAGTTCAACTTTCTTGCGACATACGCCACATATTTTCATATTTTTTGCACACTCCGCACATGCCAATAAATGTCCACATGGCATAAACACGATCCGTACTTCTCTACTAAAGCAAATTTTGCATAATCTTGCATCCTTGTCACATGGTTTGTCACCCTGTGCTTGGATAGATTGTTCTTCGCTACTAGCCTCATCTGATACTGCATTTGCTTCTGTATTATTAAAGTTAGTTTCTTCAGAGCTAATTGAGTTTTGAGAGCTTCCACTAGCAATACTCTCATTATCATCTTTCTCAAATTTCTCCAATTTATTAATTGCAGATGGTAAATTTTCCTGAAAAATAAAATAATTTAATTGATATCATTGCGTTTAGCACAATTATTTCGTAATTTAAATAGTAGATTAAAATATTTATTAAATATACAAATTGTAACAATAAATATATTTTATTAAATGCTTACTGTTCCAATATACGTTCCAGTAATGTTGCTTACAAATTCCGTCCCTTTAGTTAAAAGCAGATAAGGACAGTATTCGAACCACTTGGCATGCTCTACCCAGGGATTATCATTTGGTTCCCAATCCCTTAATCCTCCACCGCAGTGATAGCACAATGTTTGATCGCCACTTCCCGTGTAATAGAAACCAGCAGTTGCCAATTCTTCTTTAGTTTGTGACATTCCTTTAGGCCATCTGTCATATGATGCTAATCTGGCAGGATAACTGGCATATTCAGGATGCTTTGGTCCTGAAGCAAACTCTTTCAATCTATAATTCACTCTTTTTTCTATCTCTTGCTCTTCTGGATTGTCTGGAGCGGAATAAGGCATGTATATCAAACCGTAAGGTCCACATACGTCTACTCCTTTAGGCACAGGTGCTGGAATCGCGCTAGGATCCGTACCAATGGGCACATTGCCACATGGTATACCACGAACAAACCTACATCTTGAAGACCATCGTTGATGATCGACCATCGGATCGTCTTCCGCCTTCCATTGACATATCTCTTTATCACATTCGAAACATCTCACTTTGTCGCTTTCGCCTGTATAATAAAATCCAGCCGCCGCGAGTTTCTCTGGCTTCATCCATAAACAGGGCCAGCCTTTGAAACTTTCCAAACGGGCAGATTCAAATCGATAATCTGAAGAAATTGATGATCCATTATCGATTTCATCTTGTTCTTCAATAAACATATGAGACGTTATTGGTGATTTTGGTGGCAAACGATTCAGAGGAAGCATATAGTGTTTGATGTATTCGGTCATTTTTGTGATATATTTATAAAGATGTTCCTACGAATCTGTAAAGAAGAAACAAAAATCAACAACAGATGCTTAAATTTTATGTAATAACAATTTGTTAACAGTTTTACTTAATTTATATTTAACAATATATAAAGCATAATATATACTTTTGCATTTTTCAATATTTAAGGTTTTTATTTGTAGGATAAATTTATTGGACGTAGTAGATAATTAATAGTTTATCGATACTCTACTAATTTATCAGGCAAAACTATCGTGGCTACGTTGATCGACAGTGCTGAAAATTTATAAAGGTACAATTTCATGCAGCGAAGAAAAGCCAGCGTTTTACCTCCACCTTATCAATTTTCGCCAAAATGGCTGTATCAGCGAAGTCACGCTCAAAGTTCGATTTATCTAACTAACAGCGAAGTAATGCTAGAAAAGCCGGTGAAAGAAATTATACTGTGTAATACAATATTCACGATATTATATACACGAATAATCAATTTTTAAAAAACTATGGCTGAAAGAACATTTTTCACACTTTTTAGTATTTTTTTAAATTGATAATTGATAATTTTTAAACTACAATACGCTTGACGCTACAAAAGTCTTCACTTCAACGCCAATCAACGCTGCTTTGCATTGAAGTGGAGTGGGGATAAAACGCTGGCTTTTCTTCGCTCCATGAAAAGGAAGGAGGCGATAGCTGCATTCGTTTTACCTATGGCTTAGCTCTTTTTGAGTCAGTTCAGTGGATTAGATAAAGGTAAACGTATCGTTTATCTGCATCTAATCCATTGAACTAACTCAAAAAGAGCTAAGCCATAGGTAAAACGAATGCAGCTAGCGTTAGCTTTTCAACGCTGCTTTGCATTGAGTGGGAGTGGGGGTAAAACACTGGCTTTTCTTCGCTGCATGAAATTGTACCTTAATGCGTAATGTAAACTATAGGCCACGTTTAACCTCCAGACGGCCGGCATGGTACCTTTTGGGATACCCTTTTGGTCGACCCATATATACGGTCCATTAAAAAATTTTTACAGGGAAATAATCCCCAAAGTCATTGTATTTAAGTATTTTGAATGCCGGCCGCCTGAAGGTTAACAGAATGTTATTAGAATTCTTGCAATACCGTCTTTCAGATACGGGCTGCGTTCGGGCAGACGCTATTAACGCTGAAAATCTATAGTACACGTTACGTGCTCTATAGATTTTCAGCGCTAATAGCGTCTGCCCGAACGCAGCCACGGTAAAATCACGTGATCGGGTCGAAAGACTCAGGGTGCATTCAAGGAGACGCTATTAACACTACTGTTATCATTCTTTATTGTTCATTCAGACGTAAAACAAGGAGAGAATGAGAATAGCAATAGCGCTAATAGCGGCTTCCTGAACGCACTTTCAATCAATTTCGTCTTTTGAACTTCATCTTTGACTCGATCACGTAACTTTAGCGTTTACGTATCTGAAAGACGGTATTGCGAAAACTCCCTATTTTGTAACTGTTAAAAATTTTCTTCGCTGAGATAAGACTATCTCTCTAGATCTAAAAGTACAATCTAATACATCTCAAAAAACTTCCAATAAACTTCCAAATTGCAAAATAAACGTTCTGCTGAACGCAGCTATAAATTTTTTAACGCTGATAATGAATTTTGAGACACAGCCCGTCTCTCGTCAGAACTATATTGCCACATATGTTTGTATATTGCCGCTGCCACAGCACAGCACAGTAGGGTTGAGTGGAGAACATGGGTGCTTTCCAACTACGTACACAGGCGACACTGTGTAACACAGTGTCCACTAGTGTAAATGAGACACACTATATACTCTTTTTCACACTAATGGACACTGTATTACACAGTGTCGCCTGTGTACGTAGTTGGAAAGCACCCCATATGTTGTGTGGACTGCATTGGCTGTCTTCGGATACATTCGAATAGTAGAAAAACATATCTGATCTTCTATCTTCTTTGTATTGTAATACCGAATATTTTTGAGCCACGTTCACGAATTATCCGAAGTCAATTAGATCAACCAATCAAAAAATTTTATATTTAATTTTATATTTAATTAGCCAATTAGCGAATCGAGTCCCATTTCGTAGCAGAGAACATGTCAACGAGGACGTAGCAATTTAGTAGCAATTTCTGATGAAATTTGCTATCAAACTGCTGGCATACTGCGAACAGTCTAGTTATTGGATGAAGCTGCACATGTATATAAATATCATAACCACGTGTCGGTGAACATCGATTAGGGACAAAATATATATTTGAATAAGTATAACACCGATTATGAATAGGCAGAGCATTAAACTGAATAGAGAGGTTCTCTATCATTTCGTAATAATTAATAAGAAATTAACGTGTACATCCATGCGGCAAAAAATAGCTCAGTTACGCATCGTGCGTGCGGATGTTTCACACACATTTATTAATTGACTTCATTATAAAAATCGTAAAATGATGAAGGATTATTCTATTTGATTTGAACTTACGAACGGTGTTACATCTATTATCAGACATTCTGTATATGTTTAACACAAGGAACAAGCTTTAACTATTTTCAACAGCGTTATTTTTCCCGCTTATCCCTCACTTGTTCTTAACACCTGATATAATTTATATATTGTTAACGCAAAAGAAAGAACTCATACCTAACCCAACACGTCGACACTTACAATGGACGCGTTCAAGTTGAACCTTGTCTAACCTTGTTCTTACTTACTTGGATACTAATCAATTACGTTAAATTTAATAGCTAGCTGCTTCGTCCAGGTTGAATACCATTGGTCTGGCCATTGGTGCCAGAAACTAGTGGCACGCGATAGGGCGATGGAAAGGATGATACAGGGCGTTTTCCAACAAGTTACACAGATGACACAGTGAATCATTTCATCCTTGTTGTTTACCAATGATAAATAAGGATGAAATGATTCACTGTGTTACACTGTGTCCTTGTTGGAAAACGCCCACTTGGACCATTTTGGGCTTCGACCATACACATATACAACCGCTTACTTATACTTTGGCATATACAGCCGCCGATGACAGTGGTAAGGGTAGGAAGACGCGTATGAGAGGCAGATAAATGGAATTTCTGTCTCTTTCGAGACACAACGCACGGCACTGTCGAAGTAACAACAACCAATCAAGCTTTCAGACAGAGAAAGTTCATCCATTTATCTGCCTCTACACGTCTTCCTATCACCGTCATCGGCAGTCCATCTCGTATGTCGATAGCTTCGACGCTTCATTCCCTCCTTTCCCGTGCTGCACTGCATGCACTGGGACCGATTTCTGGCACCATTGCTCGTGACCGATCACCGACAGGAAACGTGACAAACTCGTGGTAAAATCCAATGCCACTATTACCAATATTCATAGTTAGTTATTATATTTAAAACCGTCTCAAGTACAGTCATAAGTCAATCATAGAATCGTGTTCCATCTTAAGACCTCTGTGAAATTAGCATCTCATTTTTTTTAAATTAATTTTTCGTTATAGTTTTCAATATATCCCTAAGAGTTCTAGAGTTCCTTAATAGAATTAAAAATGATTCTGGCAATTAAATAAAAAAATCATTGATAAATTTGCTAATTTCACAAAACAAAATTGATATCTTTTTACATAGTTCAAGTGCCTGGAATATTATCGTTAAAATTCTTGATGTCTAAAATTGAACAGAATTACCGAAACATTCAAAAATTTTTCATTTCCAGATGTAAGAAGTTTTTCGATCCGAAAAATCTCAATAAATCTTCTAATTTTAATCTTATCGCTTGGAATGTTCATATGTCATTAGAACTTTTGAGGTGCAATCCAGAATTATCAACTGTCGGAATTCCAAAAAATTTATCACCTCGAGTGTTAGAAATTTTTCAACCTGAAATACAAAAAAATCTGAACGACTTTTCCGATATTGACTTAGAGTATGGAATATTAATAACTTATGTTAGAATTCTTGAGATTCTTTATCCGAAAACTACCAACAGAACATCAACATTCAGTTATTAGTTTTTCGTATTTCGAATCGAAAAATTTCTAACATCCGAAGAAAGAAAACTTTTCAAACTTTTAACGATTCTGTTGATAGTTTTGGCATTCCAAGAATTCTAATGAGTTATCAATATTCCAAACGCCAAGACTAGAACTGGAAGATTTTTCGAATCGGAAAGCTTCTTACATTACGGAGGGTGACAAATTTTTGAATGTTTCGACAATTCTGTTAAGAATACTGGATAATATCGCAAGAATTTTAACGATAGTTATTAATGCTCCAAACGCTTAAACTAATATTTAAAGAAGTATCACAACTTTTCGTATTTTGTTTTATGAAGTTGGCATACCACAAATTTATCAACGATTTTTTTTATTTAATTTGCTGCAAATATAGTTTTAATTCTATTAAGAAACTCTAGAGTTCCTAGGAGTGCATCCAGAATTGTAATGAAAAGTTAATTTTTTAAAAGATAAAGTGCTAACTTCACAGAAGTCATTTTAAAATGATCATGAAATAAGACTATTTCTTTCATTAAGAAAACTCTAACGCATTCTTCTCTCAGCGATGCCGTATTGTTCGCAAGTGAGCGACTAGTGAAGAGTTTAGTACAAGTTGATACCTCTGTGAAGTTGGCACTCCATTTTCAAAATTTTTATACAATTACTAGAGTTCTGGCTATTCTTCAAAGAGTTTTAGAGTTCCTGATATGTTTCGAAAAGAGTTCTGTCGAGTAAGAGTAATTTTAATTCTATTAAAAAATTCATTTACTAAATGCAAATGCATTTGTGTATTAAAGCATCTTATAACTTTGCACGTACAGTATCTTATAGTATTTATGACCGTATATATATCGACAGAAGAAATCCGAGTTCCCTCTACTTTCCTATAAACTATCAGCTCAGAAAGCGTACAGCTGTCAGTTGCGACACCGGGTATATGTACCGAATGCAACGTTGCCGCTAGCGCGGCCTCTATTTCTGTTCGTCTTATTACATTACACGAGAAACGCGACGCGTACCCACGGACTGAATTGTAACGGTAGGACCGACTGGCAACGTGTGTGCCCCCTGGTCTTCGTTCCGCTTCAAGGCCCTCTGGCTTCTTCTAAGGCAGCAGAGAGAAATTTCTTTGATTTTACCTTAAATTTTCGGGCAAATCCCGAGAAACTTTGAGAGAATATTTTCTCGAAAATAGCGATATGTATTTAACACGTTGGAAAGCTCGAACTGGCGAGTTAAAAGTACTCGAGAATTACTCGTGAATTCTCACGTTAGAAATATTTACAACTCGCAGCATTTGTGTTTACACGAAATAAATCCACTCGTTTCCTTTGGATTTTTGCGACGAGATGATGTTTGCAATTGAAATGTTCCTCATTGGCGAGAGTCGGGTCTCGTGGGACGTTGCTACGACACCGTACTCGAGATGTACAGGCGCTACAGGATGTCTAGCGTATCGTAAAAATGCCTCGATGACCAATACCGTGAAATCGAGTCATCCACTACCGCTACATAAACTGACTGCGACAGCTTAACCTTCGTTCCTCACAAAAGTATCCCTCCAGGAGAACACTGGGAACACGGGGAGACACAGAAGGTCTTTTCTATCCTTATTTGTTGCCGTGAATGCTGGAACGAGAACGTCGAAAAATCGAGACGACATTTGTTTTTTATCGCTGCTACGGCGCCAAAACTTTCCTTCTCGCTTTTGCCAAATTTCATATACTAAATAATTTCACCTCTAAATGTACAAAGAATGTACATTAGTTCAACCATAAAAAACAAATCTATTGCGATATACGGGGTGTCGCTACAAAATTCTTCAACAGTCCTAATTTAGAGTGGATTATCTCTTAGCTAAGAATCGATTAGATGTTTTTGCGGATTCCTTTCTTATCCCCGGTATTTCAATCGGATAAAAAAGCGCTTCGAATTAACCATGATAAAATTACTTGTTCTTCAGTCATTTAATTTTAAAATTTGGCGAGGAACTCAATGTTTCCTCTCATTCTCGTATCACCATTCTTGCCAGTCATTATGAATCAATCCGCGAATAAATCTAATAAATGCACAAAGCCTATGTCCGAGTATTTTGCAATGACATCTCGTGTATCGCAAGTGACGCATGGAGACGGTCGAAGTGCATGCTACACTGCGCGTGTTACATTTACTGGATACATTTATCGTTCAGAGAATTACAAAATGACATCAGCGCGAAACTCCTTTTTGCGTCTTCATTATTATTCCCGGCCGCGAGAGAGCTGGCAACAGGGCATGACGGAAGCGCATGAAAGGCTCGATTCCGCCAACGTCGGTCGAGCTGTTGGTTCAATCATTTCATGTTTCTCGCCAAGTGCCGCGATATGTAATATGAAATATTCTCGAAGGGCTCAAAATACAAAAAACAAGAAATACGATTTAACTCGTATTTATTTTCAATTTTAATAAAATTGGAATTAAGAAACCGTGAAATCATTAATTCAGTTAATTAGCTAATCGACATTTTTGGATTTCCCATGTCATAGCAGTGAATGACGTCTCTCTCTCTCTCTCTCTCTCTCTGTGTGTGTGTGTGTGGGTGGCTCCTCTATTATCTTTTATTAAAGATTCTCTGCAGCGATAAATAACTTCAAATCAAAAGCCATAAATAAACAAAGTACGATAGCTTTAATCTTATCTCGTCTCGGATACAGAATGAAATCGTAACTCGATTCAGAAGTAGTGGGGGATAGTCTGGAGTCTGGCTCAATAGAGGCTTTTCTAGAAGTGGATACACAAAGCCACATATTTAGTTCTATCACGAAAGGTGCCCTAGGAGGTCGATAACCTCTGGGAAAACTGGGGGAGAATAAAAGGGAAAATTCTTCAAGATACATCTCAGGTACATCTGTAGAGGAACACAGGAAGAGGAAAAAGAATGGAAAGAAAAGGATAAGAAACACACACAGCATGATGCTTTTGTCACATATTTCTGATAAATTGTTCGAGTACACTAATGGTTTGTTTTATGTAACTCAATTTTTTTTCTCCTTTTCTCTCTAATATTATACAGGGTGTTCCAGAAATGATGATACAATAAGGAAAAGGGTTCTTCTATATGAAGAGCAAGTCGAAAATAGAATAAAACTTTTCATTTTTCTTAAATGATCTTGTTTTTTTTTTTATTACATATTCCTAAAATAGTGTCGATATTTGTAATGTTCTTAAATGCATATTAAATGCGCTTATTTAATGAAAATTCGAAGAATTTTTTTGTTTAAATAAAATTTTACATAAAAAAGTTTCTATACAGTTTTTGACCTATTTTTTCATGTAGAATCATCGTCTTCTTGCCTATACCGCTGATTCTGAAATACCCTGTATATTTATTTTATTTTAGACGCGGAAAGCGGAGAGCAACCACAAAGAACAGACTCCATATGTGATCTGAATTTCAAGTTTCCTTTTCCATCACACTCGAATTTTATGTCCGAATAAAAAAATTCTTTGTTCGCCAGATGGTTTACATATATCCTACTTTTCAAGATTCGTGATGCTATTTCAATTTCGTATTGTTCGCCAAAAATTCGTTCGGAGATCCATTTTAGTAGAAATAATTTTGAAGATCGTAATCGGCTCGTTTGAGTGTTGCGACAAGTTGTTCGTCCGACAAGCGAGTCTCTTCGTGTCGATTCCGCCGATCGAGAGTTCAGAGAAATCTTGCAGTTAAACCGATTCCTTTCAAATCCGCGATTCAAAGGATGTTGGAGTGTAAAACATCTTCGCCCGTTTCAAATTCCCCGCTTTCTCCAAAGGTTTCTCGAACATCGATTACCATTTTATCTTTCCTTTTTTTATTTACGAGTTATCTATCTCCCGCCGGTTACAGTGTGATTGAGCTTTCCGCAAGAAAGCAGACCCGCCCAACAACGTTAGATAATAAGCGACGCCGCAGCGGGCGCTGCGTCAAAGATAAGGGGGTGGAGGGGAGGGGAGGGGAACGACAGATGGAAGGCAAGGACATAGTAAACAAAGTAAACAAGACGATCGAATCTCCAGATGTTTACCAGCTATCGCGGTCAACTGTCCTTATCGAATTTTAATATTTTCAGCCTCTTTTGTCCCGGACGTGCCATACTTCTCGCGTCCTCCTTCCAGACAGACAGTCGGGACAGAAGGAAGAGAAAGTGAGAATCTTCTGTGTCTCTTAGAGTTATCAAGGAATGCGATGCGAGGTGGTGTGATGTGGTGTGCACGGTGGAGAAGAAACGTACCCGAATCGATTTGGACGACCGGATCGTTGTGAAGTCGCTTCGCCCTTCCGCGCAACTCCGCCGCAGCTCTGTCCCTCGACCCACTCCCTTGATTATACCGTTTTCGCGAATATGTCGCGAACGTCGTCGTATCACACGTCGTTCGATGACTCTTTCTTATTTTCGTGTTACGCGGCCCTCGTTACGTTCGATAGCTGCCAGTCGTCGTGGTTCGTGAGGATGCCGAGGATCACACGATACGCACGGTGGACGCGGTACGGTACACACGTATGTTTGCGCGCTACGCTCGTTCCCGACACTCACGGTAGACTCGTGGATTTCGTGCACAAAGCAACGATCAACCGCACTATAGCGTTGTTGGCTAAAGACCTCATACTATAGGCGCTGTAACGTACGATGGCCGGAGCGTTAAATCCCCGCTCTCTTCGAGACCTAACGCCAGTCAGCGAGCGAGGAACGACCCGAGGAACGTGGGCCTCCCCTCCCAATGTATATATATATGTATATACACATCTCGTAGAATTCGTCCGTGCACAGTTGGTACGCATGAACGTGTTATATAGAAAGGCAACTGCGAGAACAGCGCTCTTACATTCTTCACGTCATCCTGCCGTTCACGATTGCTTTTAGGTTCTGCAAGCAACGTGACTGACGTTCTTGTCTCAAATTCTAAAATTTTGTAATTTTAGTAAAAATATATGCGTGTTTTATATATATATATATATTTTTTTTTTAATATTCCCAGGTAGCAAAAGCTGACGTTATTTATCATCAAAGACGTCAGAATGACATCAGAATGATGACAGCATGTTTTAATATGCTGCTTAATTTAATTGTATTCTTCATCGAAACTCAATTAAAATAAAATTTTTATTTTTCTCCTAAAAAAGTCGAATCGTCGAATAGCCGACGTCTATCTGCAAGTCGCCAACTACGAGTTAATTCGTATTCGAAAATTGACATATTTAGGGACTGATTCTATAACTCTTCGACGACAGTCGTTCATGTCATTGCGCAGCTTTTTTACCCTACACAATATCTGCGCAGTGACATCAATGACTGTCGTCAAGAGTTACAGAATCGGTTCCTTAATGTCTATTGATAATCGAAATTCGAGACGCGAGAAAAAAGATAGTGTTCCTTCAAACGTTGCGTTCTCAGAATACAACGGAGAGAAATGAATGCCGAAGATAAGCAAAATGGACTTCCATTCGGCTAGGAATGCGGCGATTAAATAAGTGAGGATTTCTCTCTTTTCCCCCGTATTTACCCAGCGCATGGTACCCAGGATAAAAGCTACGACACTGGTCAGGCATTCAGCTCGAGATAGCAATGGCGGCGGAAAGGCCGATAGAAGGGAGTGAGCAAAAGGTTGAGCTTGGCATATTTACTGACCAGCAAACGAAAATGGATTGAAATTGACAGAAATGGATTCGTTTTATTCCTGATCAATTCAGATTCTGATCTTTTGAATCCATTTCTATCCAATTAAAGTTTCCAGATTTTTTAAAATCCATTTTAATCCATATGAAGAGATAAAAACAAAGCGATTCTTATTCTTTTCAATTCAAAAAAAATATGCAGACCATTAATTCATTTTAATCTACGCGGGATTAAAACAAAATTATTCCTACTTTTCAAATCCCCCAAAAAGTTACTCGGATCATACAATTCATTTTAATCCATGACATAGAATTGAAATAATGTAAATGCTATTTTTTTAATCCATATTTTGTTCAAATGAATTAAAATGGATTAAAATTTTCAATTCGTTTCAATCCATTTTCGTTTGCAGGGTGGCATATTCCGATACGCGGTTCGGTCGGTTCGCTACTCACGGCGAAATTCCGCGATAATAAGCACGACTGCCTCGCGGTTACGTTCGCAACGCACGTTTCGGAACGCAGCGTGTAAAAGGGAGAGAGAAAGAGAGAAATGCGAACCTCTCTCGTCCTTGAGCGAAGTATGACGAAATGAAAGACAATTTGAGTCCCTCCCGCTGCGTTGAGGGACTACTGCGGTGGTCTATTCTCTTTATCTGTTCATTTCCCGCGGAAGTGGAAACATGATATGTATACCTAAACGGGTTAAAAGAAAAAAAAACTCAAACATAGTTTCTAGTAAACTATGGACCAAAAGAAGGAATTCACCGCTTCAAAATGCACTTGGCAGAAGGATGTTTCGCATTTGTCAGATTAGATATATTGTCCACATCCGGTCGCTTTAAAAATGCGACATTTTGCACCTTCTCTCTCCTTCTCTCTTCCCTCTTAAGAATTGCTCTTCACTGTTTTAAAGAATTTTAATGRTTACGTTCAAAAAACACGGGTGTTTGTTGAGCGATCGCTCGCTGCAGTTGGTGTATTCTTTTGGATTTATCATGGATCTATTTCGATCATTGGCAATTACTGAACACCCGCTCAATTAATTTGCACACCTAATTGCGTAATTCAGAAGACACAACCATTGAGCGAGTGGTGCAAGGCGGAACCAAGCTGAAAATCGGCTGAAATATGTAACGCGTGCTGAGCTCTGTTTTAAACAATCGATTATTATGATTAAACTGTATAATAGAGGGAACTATTCTCTACTTTTTTTCATGCCAGGAACGATTCTGTATATTATATAATTTTTTGTAATAAGTGAAATACGAACATGCTATTAACATTTGCATACCTAATATATATAGAGTGCCTGATAATAAATCCGTATCACTTCTCGTACACAAGGCGAGGAGGCTACAGTTTGAAAATGGTTTATGAAAGGATCACTATCTTATCGCGTGTATCACATGGATGGAGTGATGTGACATTTCCGAAATTTATCTTGTCTACTTCATCTAAATATTCGAAATCTCTGTGCATTTGGTCGACACGTGATCGCAAATGATTACAAATTCTCAGAAGGCACTCTTTATATAACTGCGCTACGTGTAAATTCGAGACGTACAAAAAATTAAATTTTAGACTTTATCATATCTAAAAATTACTCTATACTTTAATATTAACGTAGTACAAAAAGTAAGTTTTATTCCATAAAAGTAGGTATTATTTCATTTTCTAAAAACTTTTATATTTTGACAGAAAATAATTTATGCGCATAAATATTAATATAATTATCAATACAAATATAAATCATAATCATCAAATATTAATTATGTAATAATGAATACAATTTTAAAATATTACAGCTCTGTTTTAAGAACATAAGATTTCCAACGGCACAGCATCCAGTGCGTGCGCGCGCGCGCAAATGTACGTATCCTGTAAGAGATATCCTGTAAGTGATAACTCGGAACTAGATAACATTCTTCCCGATGAATCGTCTCGTGTCCATTACTTTGCTTCTAAGAAAAATCAGCGATCGACTTAATCGATCAAAGTTATGCGTTAATGACGCGATTTGATCGCGGAATGACGCGTGCATGTCGTTACCCGAGAGCTTATTTCTTAAAACACATTTGTCAGCTACAATACAATGTATTTATTATATATAGTATATTTTTTATTGCATATATGAATTAGTGGTATATATGAATTATGGGAAGGCAATCCGAAATGAAAAGCGATCGAAAACGTGATCTGTCGATCGTTTAAGGATCCATTCATCGTTCGGATAACAATGGCAAAATGTTAGCAATTTATTGGCAGATTAGCAGCAAATTTGATCAGATTCTCACTGTAGATCTATAGCAATCTGTGTTTGCTCAAGATTTATCACAGATCCTGTTGACATAGATTGCATTCAGAAGATACAACGGTGAGTGAGTTCGCTGCTATTGGTAATCTTTCTAGATTTACTATGAATCTGAAAGTCCACTCCAATCACAGGCAACAATTATTGCACTCATTCAATCGTTGTGTCTTCTGAATGCAACCATACTATATATACCAGCAGATTAATGGCAAAAATTGAGCAGGATCTACGGGAAAATCTGACGGTTAATTGATAACAACGGCAGAAGCTGCAAATGCTGCTCGATTTCTGCCACCAATCTGCTGATATAGCATGTCAGCAGGCTTTTATTATATTTCTGACGACACTTTATCGACATCATCAGACATTACAAACTCTGTATGAAATTTATTGTCTTTTTACCAAAAATTAGCATGCTCTGCTGAAAAGTTACAGGTTTGGAAACGAACATACTATGAGCAACGTATTAAGTACTATAGACGTAATATTCGTACATGTATCCCAGTACGAATTCCATGAATATACCTTTCTAGTCATGAATGAAGCGGTGCCTATGTATTGTATAAAAGATATATGGTAGACTCTAGGACTTATGAGTGGGAAGACTTTAGAAAACCACCAATCGGATGAGAGGAATACAGAAGGTTGAAAAAGAGAGACAGAGACCCATTAGAAAAGAGAGATAAGAAACTTATTCTTCCTTCTGCATTCCTCTCATCCAATTGGATGTTTCTAGTAGAAAGCCTTCCCCTTCCTAAGTCTTCCATATATCTTTTATTCGCAAGGGCAAATATACCGGTCTAATGGGTCACGTTTCAGAGAAAATGGATGCCAAGGTTGCTTTTGATCGGTTCAGTCGCCGAACCTCTTTCAAATTTAGCGATATCAGTTTTACTACAAGACTTTGCGTATTTTATAAGAGGGTTTAAGACACACACACGATCTGTGATTGAGAATTTCCACAACAATTACACGAAAATTTTTACTTCGAGAAGTCGAAACGAAATTACAAATAAGAAAAGCGTTTTAATTTTATTCTTTAATATTTTTCATGAACAATTTGTTGTCTATCGTTATGAATTCATAATGATTTCATCTGTCGATCGTGGCGAACGTAATATAAGCACGTCTGAACTCTCTCGTATAAATTGATTTTGCAAAAGAAAACGTAATTTCTTAAACTGAAGAAATTGTTAGCCTTCATGTTTTAAAAATATTTACGTAGAATTTTTTGAACGTTCTAAGATGTCTTGAAAGTACCTAACGGAACATGTAGATTCTGAAAATGTTCAGAGAATATCGTAACGATACATTATTAGTATTCTCAAAACATTCGACATATGTACTATGACGTGCTATGAGTCCATGCAGAATGTCCGGTAATTCTCGTGAACAACGTGTATAGTAAAGTAGCAAGTAAAGCGGAAACTGAATCGAAAAGTCCTGCATCATTTTGCAATTTTCACGATTAGTCAACGAAAAATTAATTATCAAATATCACCGAATAAGCGCGTATCTACCCGGCCTACCGCCAAAGGCAAGTATGCGGCAAGATACGAGCGCTATGCGCGAACAGATATCCAGTATCTGTAAAAACTCACGTTCCTAGCGATCGCGACCGCTGGACAGTGATATCCCGCTGCGCGCTTGCATTTAGCGGTAAGCCGAACAGATACGCCCATTTGACGATCTTTAGTAACTAATTTCTCGGACTAAACTGAGTCGAAAAGTCCTCTTTGCAATAATTAACAAGTTATTTATTATTAAAAGTAGCTGTATTAAGTCCGACCTACCCCCTAGTACAAGCGCGCAACGAAATGCGCCCAGCAATCATAGTGACTAGGCGCGCAGGAAGTTGTTTATTACAAGCGGCTACACGCGAGCAGCACATGGTTGAAGTCCAATTCCAGTAGAAAACAATTACTTTTATTTCATTATTCATCATTCTTTTGCATATTAAGCGCTTCTGTATCTGTTTATAAAACTCAGCGCAAAGTTAATGTGTGATGTATCATCATTACATCACATTAACAAATGCTGATATCATACATTGGTAGAAATAAATTATTCCATTTAGACACGCACATCTTAAGACGTAGGCGTTAAGCGTTCGATATTCATTTCATAAATCATTCATCGGTTTCTCAGAATAAATCCACACTTTGGACATCCCTTGGATGTCATGTCTGCGACATCCCTCGGGTGAGGGGTGTTGTGTGGAAAAAGACTCAGAAATCATTGTTTGATTGAGAAAGAAAATCTTTCGGAATAGCATATACTCAGCAAACATCAAATAATTGTTATATCAATGTAAAACATGTGTATTTCCAGACAGCACCAAGTCGTCTAAAAGATGATTAAAAGATGTCTAAATTGTTATAAAATGTTCTTTTAATGAAAGAATAATGAAGAAAAGACGACTAATAAGCGATGGACCTGTCCTGCTAGTTATCTTATAGCCTCATTCATATGACGATTAAAAGATGATTAATTTTGAACATCTTTTTGTCATCTTAATTATGTTGTATAAGGTTAGATTAGGTTATGTTGTATAAGGTTAGATTAGATTATGTTTTAGCACATATATATAGTTTCCAGGAATATTAGATTCCTGAATTAATTTTTATTTTTGAATTTTTGAACAAAATTATAATAATTAAGAAATTGTATTGCCAAAATTCATCTCATTTACTTTCATCATGAAATACCGTTTTAAAAACGCCTTCAAAAAAATCATTTCGTTAAAACGGATGAAAGTTTCACACAATATTACAGCTTTTATTCTATCCTATATAGTTTTCATTTACAAGAAATGTAATTACACCACGTCCATCTAGTAACGATGCCGCGTACTGTTCTACGTTAATGACTTTATCTTTTTTATGTTTTCAGTAAGACAAAAAAGATAACTTTTAGTCAACTTTTCGCTTTATTAAAAAGACAACTATATAAAAATTTGATGAAAAGATATCTTTTTTTATTTTAAGTTGTCTTTTCTAAGACTAAAAGATGTCTTATAGATATCTTTTACATATCTTTTCGCTTTGTCAAAAAGATGATTTAAAAAAGACAACTTTTAATTATCTTTTTGCGCTGTCTCAGTTTACGTATATGTTATATAGCAATTATATTCGATGTTTGTTGAGTAAAAAATTCTTATCTTTACTCTGGATACTAAAGTATCTCTGTATATTCATCAAATGTTACGTATAATTTAATAATTGACACACACACACACACGCGCGCAATTAAGAAAAAATTCAATTATCTTGTATTTATTGTAAAACTTATAATAATCACTCATGCATCAATCAACTCATGCATATCAATCTCATTTATACACAATAACAAATACGTACAACTATCGTTTCTTTAGCACGATTTTTACATATATATACAATGTATAATTATCATTTTTTATGCGTTTCTAATAAATGCGTGCTTTGGATGATTTTCTTGAAGGAATTAAGAATAAACTTGTACGTGTTTACGTGTACATTTCACAAATTAAGCTGAAACTTTTAGTAAATAATGTTGTGGATAAAAATTCTTATCTTATCGTAATCTTATATTTACTTCTTATTTATATCTCAGAATTTTTTTATCTTCAATTTATTTTTATTCTGATCTTTCTCGAAAAAGAAAAAAAGATTGCGTTTTGAAAATAATTATCGGCATAGTAATTACAAATCAGCTATGTAATCATAAATAAAAATTTGTCTAGCAATGAAAATGATGTATCTATCAAATGAATCTATCAATACGTAATCCGTCAACATACATAGCGAAATATGAAAAGTCGAAATAATAAATATAAAAATGTGCAGTTGCAAGTACTCCTTCTTTACAATTTATATTTTGATTATAATTTGCATTAGAATTTTTATAATAGTGCAATTATTAATTTTTATTTTAAGTTTTTTTTATATTTTGCATTGAAATTTTTATAATAATGCAATTATTAATTTGTAATATGAAATATAAAATATTTGCATTAAATATATAAATACATGTTATTCGCTATAATACTGATCAGTAACCGATATACTGATATAATCGGTTGATAGAATTCGAGGCATGCGCCTCAAAACGATGAAATACTTAAAAACTTTGATAAATATTTTTTACATTAATTTAAATATCATTTATTTTAAATATGATGGTCATTTGAAATCTTCGCGGCCGCAAAGCTACAAAGCTGTTTGAGGAAAGAATTTCCGTGATGGCATAAAAATACTGGAATATCGCCGAATAAAGTTCACTGAAGTTGAGGGAGACCATATTGAAAAATAAAAATAACTTAAAACCTAAAATTAGATTAGGTCGCAAAGTTTTCAAATGAAAATCGTCCGTCACGTCATAATCAGATATAATATCATACATATATAATTTCGAATTTTGTAATTTTATTATAAAATTATTTACAATCAATTTTATTCACAATATTAACAAACGTAACATTCGTGAATTAAGTTTTGTAATTCGTCCGTTCTGACATGCACAAATCGTTCTTCTCCAACCAACTCCACTTCTCTGCTATTACTCTCTTGATAAATTCACAGTTGGGATACCACTTAACATGTTCTCTTACAGGATCATCCGTCGGTTCCCAGTTCTTCAGACTTCCGCCGCAATAAAAACACATCGTTTGATCGGAAGGGTTATTCGGTTCGAAAAGACTGCTGAGGAGAAAGAAACCGGCGGCCGCCATGTCTTTCTTGTTTTGACGCATCGTATCGGGCCATTTTTCGAAAGACTGTAATCTCCGCTCAAAGGAAGCATATGTAGGATGCTTTGAGCCTAACACGTCGCGGAGTTTGGCCTTGAAGTTGGTGTTCGTGTTGGAGTCCCAGAAAACTGTAATTTCAGCGTTACCATTTATTTCGGGGTGGATTGAACCAGGAATTATAGCTTTCTCCATCTGTAGATCATTGTCCGGACCGGATAATGGCATGTATTTGACTCCGTAAAGTCCGCAGGTATCTATTCGTTTCGGCATTTTGGGGATCGTACTGGGATCGATACCGATCGGTACATTTCCGCAAGGGAGATTACGGACGAATTTACATTTTCCGGACCAACGTTGATGCTCCACCATGGGATCGTCACCCTCTACCCATCCAGACAAGATAATCAGGCACATGAAGCATCTCACAGCATCATTCTTTTTAGTATAGAAGAAACCTGCGGCTGCAAGTTTTTTGGGATCGATAAATAGCACAGGCCAGTTGACAAAAGAATTCAACCTTGCGATCTCGAAGCGATAATCTGTGTAATCCACATCGTCAATTAGCATCGTCACAGATAGACCATACGACTTCTTGTCCCAATCCTCATGTCCGATTCGATCCAGTTCCATCATTTTCCTCGAGTGAAATATCCGTTTATGCAAGAATCTGCGAAAAGAAGAATCAAACGTGACTTGTTGCACAAATTCCTCAGACTTTTGTCTGCGAATTTATGTTAAGTTATGTCAGTTATGTTGAGTCAACATTCCTTCTCATTGTCCGTATGATCGGGGACCTCCTGGGATAGATATAGCAGGCACGTAAACTTTTCTCTCTTAAAGCCTATTATCGTAAAATTTGAAGGATGATCACGGAACTTAATGAATGACAAATCGTGACTGAACAGACGAATCTACGTGTGCGCGCGTAAATTTTCATCTCGTCCAAAACGTCCCTTACGAAAGATTTTGATCTCTCGCTCTCGCTTTCTCTCTCCACGGCTCGATACAAAGAGCGCATTCCATGGCTCTGACACGCATGAAATACTCAGCTTGTTCGCCGTGCGATGCTGGGTTTTTTTTTCTATTCGAGATGTATCACTCGGAATAATGTAGAATGTGATGATTGTGACATGAGCAAATTAGCATGAAGAGTGTGAAGAGTGAAATAAATGTATGAACGTATATTTCCGTACAAAGCTATCCTCAGCATTTATGTTTTCATCCAAAGATCATGGTTCGCGTCGTGGAACGTGTCACGACGAGAATAATTTCACTTGCGGAAGTCCACTTTGTTACTGTAACGCGAAACATGATGCGATAAAATATATTTACCCTCTCCCTTGTTTTGTATATGTTGTTCTTAATAATTGTGAAAATACGAGGAAGGATTATCGAACATCCTAGAAAGATAAAAGCACCCGGAAGCAAACGTCATTGTGTGTTATTGTGAAACTGCATTTGCAACATCCTATTAATAGCGTTGATTCTTACAACGGATTATGTAATATTACATACAATTTTCTAGGCACGTGATTCATTCAATACCCTCGTCGTTTCTAAGGCAATATCATAATGACAGCTGTATTTAAATTTCATTAAGAAATTTTTATACATTTAAGAGAACCCAATACGTAGATAATAATTAATTTATTTTATTATTTTCTTGCAAAGAAAAAACGGTTACTAAAGTTGCAATGAAATTATATATAATAAGTTAATCCAGATTGTTATATAAATAAATCAAACAATTAAGGGAAAAACAATACAATCGCGGCTAAATCTTAGTGTAATAATATTTCTATATATTCCTCCCCCCCCATATACATTTTAAATACATCTCTTCAGTTCTTTTAAATTGTGCAATTACTGTCTCGGACTTGCAATCATAAGTTATCATTATGAAATTGTGAAATAAAATTGTCACTAAGCGTTTACTGCAAAAGTTGTTTTTCAGACAAAATCAACTTTTAATATACGTTATACAAGAATCTTATTCCTTATAATACCTTATAAGTTTTTCGGGTACCGCCCAAAAATATACGATTTTTTATCTATTAAAATTAACATATTTCTCTTAAAAATAGAGATATTTTCATTTTTTTTAATTTTAGTTTATTGTATGCAGTTTTACGTAAAAGAAAGAAAAAGTTTATAAAAATAAAGTGTTATTACATGTGTTTAAATTATATTAAAAATGAAAAGCCGATATATTGACTCAAGGTATTTTTCGGAAAATCCACAAAGTCTAAGCTATAAAAGGGTAGTAAAAGGGTTGTGGTGCTTCCAGTAATTTCAAAAGTTAGACGTTAATCTTGGAATATAAATTTTCTGTAAAATTCAGAGATTATCATTATCTGCAAAACCATCGATAGATTACAATTATCGTAAAATAAACAAAGTATCCAATCGAGATAATATACCCATCTCAGATTTTCTAATTATGTTGCTGTCACCAGAGAGTTACACGATATTCATAGTCCGTTTTTATTTCAAGACATTCATCTTAGTTAATGTCTTAAGATGCTGATGCTCTGTGATTAATTTATGATATCTTAAGATTAGTCTTATATTTAAAGGTCTCATAAATATAAAGCGGATTATGAATATTGGCCATAGTCTAACAATCTGTCTGACTACGTGCTAAATGACCTCTGCCGATACCTCAGGTTATTGAAAAACATTGTTAAGATAAGATACGATATCGATAGGATTTTCTCATTATTGTTATTGCAATTGTCGCTGTCTTCGTCGTGATAACATTGTTCAATAAAAAACAAGAACGACGGTAATTGTTTCCTGTAATTTTTTGAGCGCTAAATCTCGTTTATCAAATAACTCGCGTCACAATTTTGAGAAATTTGCGATTGAAGTTGCAAAACAAAGCTATTTTGTATTTTGCTATACTACAATGATATATGTGTTAAAAAAGTTTTATTGCACTCAAAGTATCTGCTAGTCTTTTCAATTTTTAAAAGTTGTTGTGTCGATTATAGCTAGAAAGATATTTTTATGATTAATATAAATATCAGTCTGATAATTTACATAATTACAAAGTTAACAACATACTTAATTTTGACTGCAATAAAACTTCTCCATTACGCGCGTCACACGTGTATGTAGTAGTTGTAATATGACAAATAATTGTAAAATAGTTCTATTTTCTAACTTTAATCCCAAATTTTTCAAAATTGTGACGATAGAGCAACTTGGTAAACGGAATCGTATTCAACGTCCAAAAAACGATTACTTTCGTTCTTTTGTGCCTTTTTTTTATTGAACAAATGAATTAAGACTGCATTCGACCTATGCTGTATATATGCGGGAATCGAGGTTCTTCGAGAACGATCTCACAGCTGAAGTTCCCCAACCAAGTGGGGATCGATCCGCCAGCTGCTGCCCTAAAATAATGACACTAGCAGACGATATCCCTCGCATCTGCTTCTTTCCCCTTTGTCGAATCGCGGTAAGAATCATCGAGGTAGGATGATCTCAGAACGCTCTCATGACAAATCGTCAGCCGGCAGAAGGAAGCGACAGGCGAGAGAGAGACACCGAACGAGCGAGATGAAGAGAAAGGGATGAATGGGGGACAAGAGAGAGCGGAAAGCGGGGGAACGTTTTGAGTGTGTACCCGACGTACCAAGCTGTGCCTTTGTACGAAAGAGAAAGAGTGGATACGGTGCGGCGCCACGCGTGACGTAGCCGGTTGTTTAAACATGCGAGTTTGCGAATTATTCATGCCGTCCTCCAAGCAAGTCCGAGCCGAGTCGAGCGGAAGTAAGAGGAAAAAGTAGCAGCGGGTGTTCCGGTTGTTCGGCATAGAGACAGAGGTTCGTTCCGACCATCAGTCATTGTTGAAAATCTGTAATGTCGCGCGCACTAGATTGATTATTAATGCTGGCAGCGAATATCGGAGCCGGAGTAAAAGAGAGGAAGAAAAATCGATGGAGACGGGGACCGATCTTTGACGAGAATTGACGAGCTGTCGGCGTTGTGACGCTCGTCAAGAAGGAAAGCCGGAAGACTGGCGTGGGGGAGGGGGGGGGGGGGGGGGGTGTGGAAGCAGACAATCTTATCTACACCTATCTGTACTTTTCTCCCGCACTGTTTCCCGTCACATTCGGGCGCGTCAACTTACTGCCGATTGGACGTACGTGTTATCGCTGCTCCTCTACTCCACGCTTCCGCCGTTAGTCACTCTCGGTTCTCGAAGCTCTCCCGAAGGTACCGGCGCGTCACTGGTGTTCTTTCAGATATCATCCGGTTATTTAGGCTATCCGTTATCCCGAGATCGAGTACACTGCTCCCCACTTGGCCGGTCGCAACGAAGCGACTCGATTCGATCGTGACGTACCGCGGGGCTACAATTAATCCGAACACGGACCGACTAGCGCGAGAAGTAGGAGCGGTGCACCGAATTTACTCGCATTCGGACGAGGCGGAAAAGGAAGAATGGGAAGCGCGGGAAAAAAAATTTCCAATCCTCGACACGTGCGGGTATCTAAAAACAGTCGGGAACACTGTCCTCGAGTGAATCGTCTGACAGCACAAAGCTGCCGCGGGCGCCGTGGGCTGTGCCTTCACGAGTTCCATCGAGTGGGAAAGGAGAGCGGTACCGAAGGGCAGAAAGGGATCGCGGCATTGGTCGCTGACCCGTTTGTAGGGGCTGTTGGGAGGCGCCAGAAAATTCCCAGCAAGCGAAAATGAATTGAAAGTTTTAATCCATTTTAATTCATTTGAACAATACGGATTGAAAGAGTAGCATTGACATCATTTCAATCCTATGTCATGGATTAAAATTGTATGACCCGAATAACTTTTTTGGATTTAAAAAATAGAAATCATTTTGTTTTAATCCCGCGCGATAGATTAAAATGAATTAGTGGCCTGCATATTTTTTTTTTTTTAATTGAAAGAGTAAGAATCGCTTTGTTTTTATCCCTTTACATGGATTAAAATGGATTTAAAAAAATTTGAAAACTTTAATTGGAAATGGATTCAAAAGATCAGAATCTTTGACACGAATCTATTTCTGTCCATTTTCGTTTGCTGAATTAGAGGGAGAAACTTACTATCATTAATTTTTAATTCTTAGAATTTTGGACTACCACGAAAATTTCATGTCGAATATATTTAAAAAATTTTAAAAGATAAGAATCAATCGATCGCTTCGAAGATAAAATTTTAAAATATTCAAAAAGTTAACCGATTTCGTCAATGAGCGGCTCAATTACAAATTTTTTTTGGAGGGAAGAAAATTATGTTTTCGCAAAAAAATTTAACGGAACTTGTTCGATGCAAGGAAAAGATGTTTCATCAACTCTTGCCAATTGCAGGAATCGCGTGTTATTAAGGAAAATGTAAAGCATTTTTTTTTTTTTTGAAGAAAAGAAATTTGATTTTACTTTTGCGGAAAAATTTAATGCTCGGAATTCAATCACCACTAGGAAAAGAAAATACTACGAAAAGATGTCTCATTGACGCGAATTGCAAGAATCGTGACATTGAAAGAAATGTAAATGGAAACCGCTAACTGTAATCGGTGTAGTTATCTGAGTACGTGTTTAACCGTCGCGGTGTAATCAAGTCTTGGAATGCGATAAAATTCTACCGTTTAACAATAATCGCGTCACTTAAAAGAATAACTCAAGTGTAGTGTGTAGAAATTCTTTTATATTTTCTGAAGTGTACACGACGTGTGATCGTCGATCTCGCAGCGAATTTCTATTTTGCAATGCTACATGCGATCGTAAAACTGTAACTGTACATAAAATATTTTCCTCCTATTTCACACAATGGTTCGCTATACAACTAATTATTACACGTTTTCGCTTCACAGACTTCACTGCCGGATATCACATTTATATTAGTCTCTTTCTCGTATCAGCATTCGATAAAACGAAACAAAACACGAAGATACTTGATTACTTATTCTTTGGAACGATTCTGGCCAAGATTGCTCTCTTAAGTTTACGTGCTAAGACTAGAAATTAGTACGGACCTCTATATATATTATTTCTGATTCATTGTCCTTAAAATATATATAATCGACTTGACAGTCGTCTGTCAATTGGATCATTTAATGTCGTTTGTACTCACCCTCGGCAAATGCAACACTGATTTCTATAACTTGAACTATTTATCTATATATATAATCTGTGAAGGACACGTTCATATATACATATACTTTATCACGATGCGACATCGTGGGGATGCATCAGCATTACCCGAGCATTGTGTTTTCTTTTGTATGTGTCCTGATAATGTGTCCTTTTGTATGCTTTAAGCAACAACATTTAACCTTTAGGCGGCCGGCATTCAAAATACTTAAATACAATGACTTTGGGGATTATTTCCCTGTAAAAGTTTTTTAATGGACCGTATATATGGGTCGACCAAAAGGGTATCTCAAAAGGTACCATGCCGGCCGTCTGGAGGTTAAATTTCAATAATTTCAAAAAGATTTCATGTTGACTTGTTTCAGTTACGCTTAAAGCAGGTCCACTTCCAATGCAGTCACAAATCGGTCGCAGCAATCGCAATTGGCTTCGGATTGGTTGTCTTGACAAGCTTACAACTGCTGCGACCGACTTCTGACTCGTTTTAGGCTTCTTACTACTCCCCACTATCTCAGATTGTGGTAAAATAAGCTACGACATACACATGTCAAATTAATAATATATAAAAATAAATATAATTTAATTCCTCCTCCAAACAAAAGTTTTCAGTATCATAGTCTATCAATTACATGTTGTTTTATTAAAATTGTTTTCATAAGTCTATCAATTGCATGTGGTTTTATTAAAAAATATTATATTTGAATATATATTTTTTCGCCTCTGACATCACAATTTGAGATAGTAGAGATTGAACAGAAATCTTAAATAAACAATATCAATTTTTTATCGACTTATATCTTTCGATTGAGACATATTTATACTACGAAGATATTAATTAACAAATAATATCAGTTGTTTCCAAACAGAACATATAACGGTGTAATATTCTGCGAAGTTAACAAAATAATGATAGTATTTATCTGTAAAAACTATTGATAATGCACAGATAATTATTGTATGTCAATGGTATCAAGTCTATGTAATTAGTTGCAATTGTTGTCAATTTTTTTCGAGTTTTCTTTATATTTTTCCACTTTTATAGACTTAGCTGATATATATCCAATTTCTCGTCACATAATTTGCATTGTTATATTATTGTCATTTTCAAATAAAATTAATATAATAAAAAATTATTTGTATGAAAAAAAATATATATATAACATAAATATAAATCAAATGAAGAAATGTCCTAATGATTCTTGCCCAATTTTCAGAGAGGCCAATAAAGAATACCTAGATTATGCGTGATTCACGTTTCATTATTTGCAATTGATAATAGGATGCAGAGATTCATTGTTTGTCAATATGAATTCTTCACATCCTGTTAGTGATTCGTAACTTACAATATAATTGCAAATCACCATAAATGTCTGATTCATAACGATTCGCTTTTTTCATCAAAAACTGTACGGAGATAACCCGCAAACCTTTTAATCTCTTTGAAGAAAATACCTATGAAGCTTTAAAAGCTCAAAAATGTTTTGTTCCAAATGGCAAATCTCAAATAGCGAACTATGAATCTCAAACCACAAATCGCGCATGGTCTGGTGCTAGATTTATATGTACAATCTAATTTAGGACAAGAAAATACGGACGTAAGCACGAATTCCCAGTCTACATAACGGACAATTTGCAAGAGCCGGTGCGCAGTTGTTGCATGTTGCTAAATGTCCACAAGGTAAAAATACTATGGCTAGTTCGTGATCCATACAAACTTTGCATAAACGAGCTTCCTTCAATTTTCTGTTTTCCTCTCGCAAAGATACTGAAAAAAAAAAATGATGCAAACTATTTAGATACATGTATGCACATCTCTTTTCAAGAAATCAAATCACGTATGCGTATGATGTAGAGGGCATGAGAGACAATTTTTAAAAGAGATATCTTTCAAACAAAAGACATTAAGAAATTATCAGTTAATCTCAGGGATAAGTTTGTGTCAATAAAATTCATAAAAAATGCATCTTAAGGCGCGATAGTGCGCGATAACGAAACAATTCGTAGAAAAGTAACATGTAATTGGTTTTATATATCACATATAATTCCGAATCATAATATATGATATTTTTATCTGTTACTTACTAAGATCATCTGATTCATTAACTGTTTTCCTCTTCCCGAGATCTTTTTCAAATGCATCAGATTCTTGTGTACTATTCGTATTTGCGGAATTATTAGTCATTTGCATAGTGACTTGATTAAATAAATTATTCAATTCCGAAGTTGGTGAGCTAGAAGTACTATTATCAAGCCTAAAAAAAACGCGATTCTCAATGCCTCAACGATTCCATTATTCCTAATCACATGAAACATGCCGCGTGCTGTGTTTCACATACCTATCATCCTCTTCTGCAACTTGATCGTGTAGAACATCTTGTATGAGTTGTACAACATCAGTATATGGTTTGCCAACTCTTTCCATTCTTTTTTTTAGAGCTCTCTTTACTCTACCTACATGTAGTCCAATTTCAAGAGCAGCCTGTATGTTTAAAGTTATATAAATTAATTACTCTTATATATAATTAATATATAAGTTACGTTTTCAAGTCGTCGATAGCAAAGATTTTTGTCATCAATATATATTTTCATCGAGTATTTTGTTTAACATAGAGTTAGAATTAACAAAAATATTAAAATTTTTTTTAATTTCAATGTAACATATATTATGTACTATTTGATCATTTTATTTACCTTAGCTGGAGTTGTCTCTAAGAGTTTCTCAACCGCTGCATTTGTTATTGGTATACTGGGTTGTAAAACTGATGAATGAGGTGTAATCGTAATTTTTGTGGCACCCACTACTGTCTCTGGTTCGCTAGGTTGTGAAACCGTGGGAAAAGATGCAGCTGAAGTGTTTACGACATCTACAGATGTTATTGTATTACCTGGTTCGCTAAATTGTGAAGTTGAGGAAAGAGATTCAACTGAAGATTCTATGGCATTATCTTCTTCTGGCATGCCAGTGATAATCTAATACATATAATATATACATAATATTTTAATTTCATTATATACATCTATAATGAAATTAAAAAATATAATGTAACATATAAAGTATGTGTATGTTACATAATTCAGACATATTTTACATTATCCAACGAAATTAATTCATAAAATTATAAAAAGATACAATAATTACCGAAAGATCTAAAGGAGTTCTATTATCAATGCAATATTTGACAAATTCATGTCCACGGACAAGATTTACAAAGCCACAACTCGAGAACCAACGTGCATGTTCAACCCATACATCATCTGTTGGTTGCCAATTTCGTAGTCCTCCGTCACAATGGAAACATCTAACTTGATCTTCGTATCCTATATTAAAAGTATAAGATTAGCCACTAGAACAAATATTTTATGGAAAAGATCTAATAATTTAAAAAGATAAATATAATTCTGACCGCCATAATAGAACCCAGCTTCAGCTAACATCTCTGGAGTTTGCTTAAGATTTTTTGGCCATTCTTTAAAGGTCTGCAACCTTTTTTCGTATGTCGCGTATTCTGGTCTTTGGGGTGCCTTATGTCTCTGTATTCCTAATTCTATCACGTTTGTTATAGTGTCAGACATGACTTTGACTATTCCTAATAGATCTATCAAAATAAAATCACGATTAGTAATTGATAGTAAACAAGTTTCATATGTTTAGTTAGATTGAAGCAAAACTAAAGTATGAGTCTCAATTATTACTAAAATAATGTACCATCTCCTACATCCTGTCTCATGTAGAAATCGCAATTTGGAAAACTCAATCTATGTGCGCAATCTGGATCATCACCAGGTTTCCAATTCATTAAGATACCTCTGCAAAATGCGCATTCCACCTGTTATTTATACAAAGCGTTAAGTAAGTGTAAAACATTTTTAAATAATATGGATAATATAGAATCTTATTCTTTTTAAATATTTGGACAACTTATAATATATATCAGAGTAATTTTTTTACTATGTCTTCGCTTTGAAGATAGTAGAATCCTGCTAAGGCCAGCTGCTCCGGATGGACAATACTGCTTATCGGCCAATTTTTAAACGACAGTATCCTTTGTGCAAAGGTACTGTACTCCTTTGAAGGATCTATCGCTCTCTGCGGTATGCTCGGATTGCTTTCGACACTGCTGGATCGCTGGGAGTCCAACGACTGCTGATACGTCGTCGACTCTGCAGCGGCATTTTCAGCTGCCGCTGGTATCAACGGAACATTACAAGTATTGGTTGGCGCGAGGACGAAGGGGCAATTGGGCGATTTCATTCGATGACGGACCATGGCTTGGTCACCGTAGTTCCAGTCAGATATTCTCGTGCCGCACAAAAAACATTGTACCTCCAGGATGTGTCCGGTGTAGTAAAATCCTGCTTTCGCGAGACGCGCCGGATCGACGGCGGCGTTCGCCGGCCACTCGCGGAACGTCCTGAGCCTCTTCTCCTCGACGTTCATCCTCGCGGAGTCAGATTGTTGCCCGCATTGATAGCGTAACAAATCGACTTGATAACACGGCGAGATATCGCTCAATTTTAATAGGCCTTTAACGATAGTTCGCTAAATTGTCGAACACATCTCAAACTTGTAACGCAAACCGTATAATTCCGACTATCGAATAACATTAAAACATACAAAGATCACTGCTTTCTTCTGTCTGATAGGACTCTTCTAACTCGCCAAGCGGCACAAATAAATACGCAAAATATAAACTTGGAAGGTCGAGGAAGCGAGAAGATAGAAACATCTTTTTTCAATGAGTTTCAGAACGCATGATGTTGAAAAAAGAAAAACAAAAAAAAAAATAAAATCATGTGAGCGAATTGTAGAGATAAATTACAAACTATTGTATTATATTATATAATTGTATTATATTGTACAAGTTTATGTATTACATATATTACATATATATTATATTGTGTATTGTATTATGTATATATATTTATAATATAAAGTGCAATCCACTACGAATACTTCGAATCGTTCGATTGACCAATCAGGATAAAGAAATCTACACTTCGAAGCATTTGAGGATTGATTGAGTTGCAATTGATATGAAAAAGTTTTTTTTTATAGCCGTATATGTATGATTGTATAATCAATCTTCGTAAATTAAATGTTAAGGCTCCTGAGTAGTCACCGCGGCCATATTGAATTGTGACGTCATAAGCGAGAAACGACACGTAAAAGTTCCTTGCGTGCCATTTCTAAATAAATGGAATTTGGATAAAAGAAACTAACGAGATCGCTTTAGAACACTTGCAAAAATGGATGGAAGCTATCCTTTTTCTCTCTGACAGTCAGTAAATGGTAAAAGGTGATAAAAAAGCACGTGAAATGCATTTACTTAATGCGCATGCGTAACTCATTTTCACTTTACGTGCCTTTTACGACCGTTTACTGACTATGGGCTATCGCACACGAAATGCACAGTATAGCATAAGTATGGCATAAGGTCGTTGGACCAATGGGAATCTTACGTAAATCAATATGGCGGCTTTATGCTGCACGTTCATTGGTTCAGTGGTCTTATATTATGCATATGCAGCTTATGTTATTTTGTGTGCGATAGCCCTATCAGAGAGAAAAAGGATAGCCATTCATCCATTTTTACAAGTGTTCTCGTCACGATTCGATATGGCCACGATTCAATATGGTCGTCACGATTCAATATGGTCACGATTCAATATGGCCGCGACGACTACTCAGGAGCCTTAACATTTAATTTACGAAGATTGATTATACAATCATACATATACGGCTATAAAAAAAAACTTTTTCATATCAATTGCAACTCAATCAATCCTCAAATGCTTCGAAGTGTAGATTTCTTTATCCTGATTGGTCAATCGAACGATTCGAAGTATTCGTAGTGGATTGCACTTTATATTATAAATATACTACTCAGGGTGCGTTCACGAAGACGCTATTTGCGCTATTGCTATCATTCTATCTTTATCGTTCATTAAATGTAAAACAAAGATAGAAGGATAACAATAGCGCAAACAGCATCTTCGTGAACGCACCCTCAGGGGCCTTAAGCCTTGCGTCCACGATGCTCCGAGATCGCGGGCAGAGAACGAATTGAATCAATGAATCAATGACCTAGTTTACATCGAGTACTTAACACACATACTAACTAGTAACTTTCTATTAAATTATCTTAATTTCGGCGATGTGTGTAAATGTATACATGATATATGTATTTAATTGATCATCTTGATGCATATTGTACCAGCTTAGTACACCATTCCGTGAACGCATTGCCGAAATTAAAATAATTTAATAGAAAATTACTAAATAGTACGCGTATCGAGTGCTCGGTGTAAACTAGGTCAATTGCATTTGAACAATTCTATCATTTGATCAATTGCGATTGATTAATTCTCTCTTTGTCCGAGATCTCGGTTCGATTTTTAGCATGGATACAGGGCTTAACATCGTGAATATGAGGCTTTAGAGAGAGAAGATAGAACAGAAATTCAATTACATGGAACAAACCTGAATATTTTAATCGCAATATATAATACGCGTGAAAACAATATTAAGATAGATTTATTGCTCTTAAGAAGCAAAAAGTAGAGCAATAAAGATATGATCTTTTCGAGAAATGTAGAAATGAGGAGCGTCACAAATTTATACATATGTATGAAGAGAGGGCAAAGGTGAAATAACCAAGAAGCACTTCGCGCTGATAGATCTGAGATAGCTGCATATTAGGATATTCCTATTTCTGTAAAAGATATTGTTTATTATGGCGATCGTAACAAGATTGACTAAAGTGAGTAAGAGCAATTTGATATATATTTGATTTTTTAAGCATAATTACAAAACATTGTGCTATTTTGTACATATACTCTGCATTACAATAATATAAAGTGATTTAATATCAAATTAAGTGATTTATTAATCAAGAGTTATATTATGATATATTATGATTTATATTTTTGGTAATTCTTCAGTTAAGGGTCGCCACCTCCAAAATCAATAAAATTAGGCTCATTCGACGCGTTTTTGCATGAAACGAAAGAATCYGGCAATAAAAAGTGTCGCTCTGCCCCGCGAACCGAGATATTTATCGTTAAAGTCCACAACTATTTAGGTTAGGAAATGTGTCATATCGACTGAATATAGTGGGTGCATCCAGAAACACGACCGCTCACCGAGCGCTCATTGAGCAATCGAAGATGATTGGTTAGATCTAAAGGTAAGAACCAATCATCTTCGATTGCTCAATGAGCGCTCGGTGAGCGGTCGTGTTTCTGGATGCACCCACTATATTCAGTCGATATGACACATTTCCTAACCTAAATAGTTGTGGACTTTAACGATAAATATCTCRGTTCGCGGGGCAGAGCGACACTTTTTATTGCCGGATTCTTTCGTTTCATGCAAAAACGCGTCGAATGAGCCTAATTTTATTGATTTTGGAGGTGGCGACCCTTAACTGAAGAATTACCATATTTTTTAATATATATTTTTTTAAAAATACAATTTTTTTTAATTTAAGCTTCTAAGTTTAATTGAAATTAGGAAATAGCTTAAAAATGATTTGGTTTTTTTTCAGATGAATTTCATAAGCAGACGTTTGTACAGTTCCAAAGTCAAATTAAATGATGTTGTAATAGTCAGTGCTGTGCGCACCCCAATGGGTTCGTTTCGTGGATCTCTATCAAACATATCAGCTACTAAGCTTGGTGCGGTAGCTGTGCAAGTAAGAATTTGTGAATTCATTATATATTAACGTTTATAATTAATTACATAGATTGTAGACATTATAAGTTACGACTAGTGATTATATTATTTCTTTAGGCAGCTATTGAAAGAGCTGGTATTGCCAAAGAACAAGTTAAAGAGGTATATATGGGCAATGTTTGCCAAGGTTTTTTGGGTCAAGCACCAGCAAGACAGGCTGCATTATTCGCAGGTCTTAACAATATTTTTTTTTACAATTCTAATCATATTTTATACAGTTGATAACCAATTTTTACAATAATAATAAAGATGAGAAAAACATGGTTCTTTGATAAAAAATAAAATTATAATATCAAAAGAATATGTATTCAAATTTATTTTAGTGTCAATGAGATTAATGTATTTGTTATTAGGTCTTCCGAAGTCAACGATATGTACAACAGTAAACAAAGTTTGTGCAAGTGGTATGAAAAGTGTCATGCTGGCTTCTCAATCTCTACAATGTGGTCATCAAGAAATTGTTCTAGCTGGTGGTATGGAATCTATGTCTAATGTGCCATATTATTTAGCACGTGGTGAAACGTCATATGGTGGAGTAAAACTAGAGGTTAATTTATATTTTTTCTATTTATTTTTATTATTAATTTATATATGTGTAGAACAAAAAATCTATGTATTTTATACAAATAATTAACATTCAAAAAATTTAACAGGATGGCATTGTATTTGACGGATTGACCGATGTTTACAATAAATGTCACATGGGTAACTGTGCTGAAAACACAGCTAAAAAACTTAATATCACTCGTCAGCAACAAGATGAATATGCTATCAATAGTTACAAACGCAGTGCAGCAGCTTATGACAGTAATGTATTTAAAGATGAACTTGTACCCGTTAGTATACCTCAAAAAAAGGGCAAACCAGACATAAATTTTATTGCGGATGAGGAATATAAAAAAGTCAATTTCGAGAAGTTTAACAAATTGAATACAGTTTTCCAGGTAAAGTGATACTCTGCTTATTTATTTATATTTATAAGTTTTTATCTAATACTAATACTAATTATGTATGTTTTCTGTATATATTTTTTTATTTGTTTGTGCAGAAAGAGAATGGTACAGTGACAGCTGGAAATGCGTCCACTCTAAATGATGGTGCTGCTGCTTTGATCTTAATGACCAGTGACGTTGCTCAAAGACTGAACCTCAAGCCTTTGGCTAAAGTTGTCGCTTTTCAGGATGCGGCAACGGATCCTATAGATTTTCCAATCGCACCAGCTCTTGCAGTGCCATCGGTATGTTTTTTCCTGATAATTTTTCTGGAGTAAGAACAATAAGTTTTGTTTATATCCCTTTAGCTGCTTCAAAATGCTGGAGTTAATAAGAATGATATAGCTCTATGGGAGATCAATGAAGCATTTAGCGTGGTGGTTGTGGCAAATCAGAAATTACTCGACATCGATCCTGCCAAGGTAAATGTTCATGGTGGTGCCGTTTCGCTAGGACATCCTATAGGGTGAGTTATTTGAATACATTTCATTATTCTGTATGCCATAATGCTTACTATAAAATTAATATAAATCATATAGCATGTCAGGAGCACGTATCGTAGTACATTTGGTGCACGCTCTCAAAGCTGGAGAAAAAGGCATCGCATCAATTTGCAACGGAGGCGGTGGTGCATCATCAATTCTGATTGAGAAATTGTAAGTTGTTTGCAATCATCACGACTGCCATTTTGGCTTGCACGAACCGGGCGATCTACCTTTATCATCGATAATATGAACCATATATAAAGAAAGTTGTTATTTTTATATTACGAGACTATATGCTGTTAAAGAAATATTATAGACAAACGCTTCAATTTTTTTTACTTGTATAAGATTATTGTTGTATAAAATAGCATTTTACATTTTTCTACGATATACATGTACATATAAAATGATTCCAAACTGACATATAAAAGTGTATTTTAACAAAAAAATATTTTTTACTTTATATTTTATTTTTTACTATATATTTTACTTATATACTTTTACTATATATTTTATTGTTGTTCAAAACGTATATACTTTCTTGTGTCTTCTTGAATGTAGATACAAAAATAAATTCTTTTACATCGATAGTTTAATTGATTTTATTGACTTTTATGAACTGCAACTGGAGATCTCTCGGAAGTGGAAGCATATTATATGATTTTTAGGTCTCATCCAATATCTTCTCCACCAAAATTAACGTTGTATACAAAAAGTCCGTGTCCGCTTTGCGAGATTTTAAAGAATGAGCTGCGTTTACGTTTTGCCGGTCGTTATCAATTGGAAGAAATTGATATCACTGCACAAGGAAACGAACGGTATTTTAAATTATATAGATACGATATACCAGTTGTCTTTTTAGAAGGTCAGTATCTGTGCAGACACCGGTTAGACGTCGACTTGTTAGAAAGGAGATTTGATGAATTGATTTCAAGAAAAGATAAGCGTACATATTAACAAGACGTTTGTATCATTGTCGCATACATAAATTTATCTATTTTATTACATATATAAAATGTATATAAAAATCACGTATCGCTTTTATGAAATAAAATTCTATTTATAGGAGAAAATTCTGATAATTATGATAAAATTATTATGGTAATTTTTATAAAATTCGAAGAGCTTTAAAAAAATTTTTTATAATGTTTTGTATTTTGTATTAATTAATGATAACATTGTTTAATAAAAAAGTCACAATTTTTAAATTTTAAATCTCTTTTTTATAACCGCAATTTTTTCAATATTGTGATATAGAGTTATTTGATAAACAGAATCTTATTTAACGCTCAAAAAATACGGAAAATGATTATCCACGTTCTCATGCTAAAAAAAAGTAATTTTTTTGTTTAATAACATAATATATGATAATTTCTTTAATCATATAAAGAGTTATAGATTGATTTATCTTTTCCGATCAATAATGTATAATATTTCGTCTTTTATTCAAAATCTTTTACATTTTTTCTTTAATGGCTATCCATTTGTTTTATCAATTTGTCTCATTTGATCGTAGGCTGTAGATTTATGGCTATGGTTGCACCTGAGTTGAAAGGATCCAGCGATTGTCCGCAAATGGCATCGCTGGACCCGAGGCTCGACCAATCTGGAGGCTCCCACGTCCGCCTTCGCATCCGTTTTCTCTCTGTCTTTTTCTCTTCGTAACGTTTCGTCTCCTTCCTCTATCTCTCTTTTGATACAAGCAGACTAGAAAGTAACGATGGTCTTCACGATTCTGTTGTAGATTATTATGATTCTAATTATTATTAAATTATCGAACATTATATGCAGTTATTCGACAAGTTATCATCCTGGCAATCGTTTCCGTAATCGACTATGCTCCAGATTATTATTTACAAATGCGGATTCGAAAAATCGGTACAAGTCTGATAAATTCGAACTTTGACATAGATGTATACACGAATACAATCTCTAGCGTTGCAACAATAGAATCGTGATGGCAAAAGATACCGTTTTTCCATATCTGTACGAGAGAGAATACGAACAATTCGAATTTACCGATGTGATTCATTCCTCGCTTCTCTCTCTTTTTCCACCTTTTATGTCTCTCTTCTGTCTCTCGCAGGTATCAGTCAAATTCTTCTTCCGGCGAACAATGTTTCGAAAGAAGCGCACATCGGCGCTCGTATGTTCCGTCTATGATTTTTAAACATCGATCGACACCCCGCGATAAGTGTCACGGGGGTCAACGATATTGTCGGAGCAACCTCTGTCTCGATCTTTGTATCCGTCCCGGCTCATTCGCCTTACCTGTTTCTTTCGTTCCAACCCTTCTCCATCTCCCCGTTCTCCCCCTTCCGATCGTTGCATTTCTCTCTCTCTCTCTCTCTCTCCCTCTCTCCGTCTCTCGCGCGAGCGCGCGCGCTCTCGATCTCCCTTTCTCTGCGATAGACCGGACCCGATCTTTCTTTTTCTCCGTCTCTCTTTCCATTTCCCCCCTTCCGTCGCACCTCGCGCGCGCGCGYGCGTGCGTGTGGGTGCGTGGATCGGCGGTTGAATTGGTGAACGGACGTATGCGAACTCGCAGTCCGTTGCTCGCGTCGGCAGCTCGTTCTTCCTCAGTGCGTGCCTTACGCGGGCACCGTGAAGTACTCGTCTTAAAACCCATAGAGCTGTTACGTGGCACGCGCTCGTTACGATAGCGGGAAAAGGAGAGGGGGAAAAAAAGGAAGATTGCTAAATACGAAGGGAGAAAGAATTTGAGGAGAAGAGAACGAGAAGGAAAAAAAAACTTGAAAACAAAGAGGGGAAGAGAGAGAGGAAAAAGAGAGAAAGGGGGACGAATCGAAAGAGAAGGAGGGTAAACAAGTCTGCGGGGGAAAGAGTACGGAGTAGAGGGAGAGAGAGAGAGAAACGAAAGGGAAGAGAGACGAGCGATCGTTCTCTCGAAGCGAATCGCCGGCGTAGGGGCGAGTATCCTTCGCGCGCGTCTCGCGAGTGCGTCGCGTTTGGAATCCCGCGGGCAGATCGATGAACATAAACGAGAAAGGTAGAGAAAAAAAGGCGAAAAAAAAGAATTATCTTCAATCGGATCTACAGGGAAGCTTTATTCCAAAGTCCTTTCGCGCTTCCAAGATCGTTTATCGTGATGGATCCGGAGTGAAATAATTCAATATTTATCGATCGGCGCCCTTCGTCCTTCGATTCGCGCCGCTGCGAATCGGGGCGAGGCGAGGAAACACGATAATAAAAATTTGTTGCGTCCGCGAGGCCCGCCGACGTGAGTCACGCTTGCCCGACCCGGTTTTGTTATCGAGGTGAACGTGGCGAATGCGAATCGAAGCGAGAAAGGTCTCCCGCCGGCGATCGAGCGCGCGAGTCGATCGATCGCGACTCCTCCGTTGACGCATCGTGGCAAATCGCGCTCGTCGTTATCGAGCGACTTCACGCCGTTGCGACGACGAGAAGAATCGAAAGCGGCGGCGCGAAGTTGGCCGCGAGCGTGTCGTCTAAAGTTGTCGCGCTCGCGATGCGAGAAGTGGTGTCGCGTCGCGCGTGAACCGCAATAATATCTTCAAACGACGATGGTCGAACGGTGAGCGCGATCACGCCGGTCGGCACGGACATTTCCGAGGAATTTTGCATCGAGAAAGAATTTCGAACCGAGAAGAGTTTTGAACAAGAGACCGGGGAAAATAAAGAAGAAAAGAGCGAAGAATATTTGAGAGAAGAGCTCTTCGGTTCTCTCGACGAGAGAGGCGATTCGAGCGGACAGGATCTCTCGAGAGAAAAAGAGAGAGAGAGAGAAAGGAAAAGACATCGTTGCTTTCCCGCATCGTTCCTGAGTTTAGGGAACAGGAAAGGGAGTGGATCAAGAACAGGGGAATAGAGGGGGCACCGGGCAACGCGGGAATGGAGGCGAAAACTGTACGTCCGCTGTTGCATCGCCATACTTTTTGTACGGCTCTCGAACAAGGTCGTGCGCGAGTGGAATGACCGTGATTTAAACCGGTGAATTATCGCGCCCGCGTGCGTGCGTGCGTGCGTGCACGCGCACGCGCACGCGTCCGCGCCCGGTCCGGACTGGACGGACGGTACGGTGACAGCGAGGGGTCCGTTCGCTGTCTTTTCTCCTGACAAATGCTAACTGCCCTCCGATCCATCCCCGTACTCGCCACGCGGATCTTTTGCACTCCGAGCGTGATCACCTCTGGCGTCCCACGAGTGATACGAAGGTATGTATAAATAGATATCGAAATGGTGTTGTACACGTACGCAAACTGCAAGAGTCGCGCAGGATTGCGCGACTCGACCTCTTCGCGAATGACGCAAGAGAGAACAGTCGTTCTCTTTTTTTTTTCTCTCTAGAAAAGTACCATGGATTATTTAAACATAAAAATGTACAAATAAATATATGGAGTACCTTATAGGACATTAGTAAAATGTCCTGTAAAACGAGTTACTCATCTTCTTTTAGAAGAGTGTCGCTACGTTTTACTTTCTAGTGATTAATAATGGATGACCAACGATGGCAGTGAAGTTTTTTTTTTCTTGAAATATTTTCGCTTTTACGACACATACACACACACGCGCGCGCACGCACACATACATGCACAATACAATACACGTTTCTTTCAAAGGCACGCGGGACTTTCGATTATTTGCAATAAAAGTATCGCACGACAAGTGAATTGCAAAAGCTGCGACAATGTTGCGAGACACGCGTTCTTCCAAAGGGAAAAAAATAACAAATTACGTGGTCTCGAAAAGGAAATTGAATTTCCTGGGTTTATGCACGTTTTTAACAGCCCGATGTGTGCGTCGGTAGAGACGCTCGGAAGTGGTTGACCTTCGAGTGCCGCGTCGATGATCCTAAAGACTCCGGCGAACGTCAAACGCCGTACGACATCTTTAGACTCTCAGGGGCAATGCACAATTTATTTTGATCGTCTAAATATTAACTGTCCTTGTCGATTTATATGCTAAAGCCTCCTTCTAAATATTAAATTCACATTTGCTGCCAAACGAAAATCAGTTGCACACCCATCGTATCTGTGTAATTTCGTATATTTATTGTATCCAGATATCTCTCACGCATTTTTTAAAATTATTTATGTCATTGACGTCAGATCCAATTGAAAAATGAGTTTTTGAGAAAAAAATGACTAACATCGTATCTCATACGTAAGTGCATACATTTTTATGAAGATAACGAGTTGTGAAACAACCGATACTTTGTTTATCATTTCGTTATGGCACGTGTTTTTAACGTTTACGACCGCGAACCGGCTGCGCTATTTGTTCAATGTACCGAAACTAAATATTTTGCTTCGACACGATGACTGAAACGGATAAAAGTTCTGCAATCGTTATCGAAACTGCTGTCACTATTGCTTTATTTATGAGCGACTTTTCTCTCGGATTCCATCGTGGAAGAATCGCGATTTGTCGAAGATTCAGTGACGAAATCCGGATATAAAGCTTTTACGACTGTTAACATTTTAAAATGTGAGCTATTCTGGACTCGTTTCATCTCAAGGTTTTGAGTTCGTACGAATCTTTAAATTTAAGATATAATCATATATCTCACTATGAAAATGAAACTTTTAAAGAACAAACTTTTAAAGAATTGAATCATCAGACAATAAGATTCTATTCTCTGTAATATTTATTTACACGTTAAATTTAGAATAATGATAACAACTTAATTATTCACACGTTTTAATTTAGAATAATGGCAGTAATTTGACAGAAATTAATACAAAATATCTTATATTTGTGAAAATCGGCATACTTTTATTACTAACGTAAATGCATAGATATTTATATGGATCTTTTATAGAAATATACCAGGATAAAAAATGAAGTTGTTTTTGTTGTAGCTATTAGTAATTTATTTCCAAACTTTATTTTTTTATGAGTTAAAAGAATATTTTTATATTTTATTTTACATTTTAAACAATAAATAATTATTATTTTAAAAAATAATTTTTAAAAAATGAAAAATTATTATAATATTTATATTTTTAATAAATTTTGGATGAAATATTATAAAATAAAAAGAATGTACATAAAAAATTTTAGGATCAGGTAATCACGTACAGATCGAACATTCCACTGATGCAAGTCATCAACTACGGTTAACACCTCTTCGATTTTTGGGAGATTTCGGGAGATTTTTTAAATAAATCTTTGACCATTCGCTCTGAATTTTGATACATATTTTTTTGTAGAAAATGATAATGAAGGTATTTCATAAATCTTATTGATGATACGCACAACCAAGCAACAATCAAATGAGAGCCAATCAAATTATCACTTTTTGTAAGAACAAAAAGAAAATCGCGCGCATACGTTTTGATTTTTCTCTGGTTTTTATTAAAAATCTCCGACAGAAAAGTCTAATCGATCTTCGACAAAATACCAGTCCAAAGAAGGCAGCCGTGGTCATAACATTCCATTTCAATGGTTCATGTAGCAAACTCGAATGCTATTGAATAGTACGGTCGAGCGAGCTAAAACGATCTTGAAAATGTTCAATAACTTCGCTATTTCTTCTAAATTTGAAGTAAAACTCTAGAAATATATTTTTCAATAACTGAACTTTTAAATAATACAAATAAGTCGATATTTTCACCCTTTATTCTGATGTGTCGCCTTAACAATGCGATTTGTCAAGTCACATCAATTGTCATTTTATTTCATTTCATGCTTAAGAAGAAGAATACGGCTTCCGAGTAATCAGTACAAGCTCCATTATTTAATTCTTAAACGGTAATTGTTATTTAATTTTTTATAACAGGATTTTTGCTCACAAAAATTACGCAAGCGGTAAATGAAAACATTGATGAAATTATTAAAACTTAAAAAATATAGATTTCAGAATTTTTTACGATTTCTATATATAATCTTATAACTTTTTAGAAAATTTCTTAAATTTTTTTTTTATAAATTGGAACATTTCAGAAATGCTGAGAAAGTCAAGTAATATAGCACAGAAGATAGAATAAAAGATATGGATGTAACTTCCAAGTCATGGTGTTAATGATTAAAAGACGTCCATATTTATCACCGCAGCTTCGAGTTAATCAGTATTTTTAACGAGGCTGTAATTACGTCGCATCGGCGTAGTTCGATGACGGAGGCGTTGCCTTTTCGAACAAAGAGACAACTCACGAGGCTTTATTCGCGATACCAAATCATCAACTGCGCACATCATCCCGCACTTGTTATCCGAGTCGCGTGTTAATGTCTGTATTTTTACGTTCGATCGATTGTAAAACGCAGGCTCGAGTGCGATAATCAAAGCTATCAAATGATTAAAGTCGAGCGTGTCGCAAAGCGAGCAATTTTTAATATTTTTCCAAATTACGTCGAGCGGCGCGAACGGCGGCACCTCGCAAGCTAGCATTTCTAAAATTGAAATAGTCCATAATGAGAAGCCTGAGGTGCACAAGGATGCGGAAAAGGCACGCTAGGAAGCGATTCGATGCGACGTGAGCGCATTCTTGAAACGTGGGAGCGACTCCCGGCGTGCTGCAATAAAAGCCTATACAGGGTGTCTCCGGCGTATATATTTTCCTTAAGCTACATCGGAAGATGTGCCGCGACAGTCTTTGTCAACGGAACGAATTGACGGAAGAATAGCTTTCGAATAATTCGAAAAGCAAATTGTAACTTTGGTAAAAAAAGTTCTCGCAATATCTTATATTTTTAAAAATCTTTCAAATTTTTAATTTATGCAGATTTCTAAAAAAAATATCCCTTAAATTTTTTCGGATTTTACAAGTTTTTTCCTCGGAAATTATAGAATCTTGAAATATTTCAGAATTCACATATAATATAAAAAAATTCTAGCAGACTTGTTAAGTTTCTCAGCGCTTCTGAAAAGCTTTGCAATTCGAAATTTTCTAAAATGTTATAAAATTGTATTAAAAAATTGTGAAAAATGCTGAAATTTATATCGAAGTTCTGAAAAATTATGTAAAGAATTTTGGGGAAAATTTTTACCAAAAAAGTAATTGTAATTTTCACCAAAAGAGTTCACACAAATTAACGAATTGTCACGCGGTGAACGTAATCAAAATGTGAAAACTATTCTACCGCTCCATCGAACTTTTCCAGTCGCCTTCGCTCTTTCAGTTGTCAAACTGTCAGGTGAGAAACTCATTGAATTTTAACAACCGATATTCGCAGTCGCGGAAAAAAAGCTTTAACACACCCTGTACACGCGGTCGTTCCGACGCGTGTCGGGCGTGTATGACCCGCGTGGCGCGATTAAAAGTTCAATGAACCGCGCGCGATTCGCGGTATAGTTGTCTCTCCCTTCATTGATCACCGCGTCACGATGAGTAGCTCGGCGATGAGTCAGAGGTGCAGAGCGTGGAGCGGTTCCCCGCATCCGGCGAGACTTCGGAAAATCGAAAATCTCGCGCCGCGTGGAGACGCACCGCGCGCCCGCCGAGGATTGCGTTAATTGCCGTCGAGAAAGTACCGTTCGCGCAATATGTATTCGCACGCGAGAAGCGTAAAGCACGTGCGTTATTCGCGTCGCTCGGCGCCGATTTCGTCGGCGTTCTTTCCCAACGGGGCTTCTCCGGAGGCGATCGAGATCTAACCGATTCGCTTCACTCTCAGTCAGATATTGGACTGCTGCCTCCGTCAGTGGACTTTCGCGGATAGGTGCAAAACTATAATTTATATGGTGAAAGCAGACCCAGTTTTTTTTTTATTTGGAATAACGAGCATCCACCTGCGAAGGCACCTTCATCTTTCTACGACACTCCCGGTGACCACCATTCTCGTCAGATTGCTTATGTTTATGCGATGTAAAACGATGCAAATTTATAATTCTTAACGTGTCACAATATGAACATAATTCAGTATTTTTTTGAATCGGAAAATAGAGAAAATAGCGTGGAATATTACAGATTGTTGTGTAATAAATATTAATGGATATTAATGGATTGCATTGATTAATGATTGCATTGCAAATTAAAAATGTAATTGCTGATGTCCGGAACTTAATTTCTAACATTGAACGATTGCTCGCGAGGATTGCACAAGTTTTTTTTTCGCGACGTTATTATCTCTATAGAGCCGTAAAGTCCTACTCGCGTAATTGATTAGTGTTGCAACTTGTGATTAATAAGCCTGTAAGTGGCACAGGGAAATAACTCTTGGAATACCATTAACACATATATAACGTTGATTATTGTTTAGCATTGCGAGACTCATGGTCTCGCGAAACAAAGATTCTATTGTTTTTAAGCAGCCTCTCGGGCTGTTTTGTATGCGCGCTTTTCAATTTCTCACCGGCTAACAAGGGCGATTTTTCTTAATTCGCGTGTAGAAATCACGATTGTATTTAACCTTCCGCACCTTCCGCATCTGAGTGGAATGCACACGAGTACACGACGACATGTCATCAAGGCGGTACGTTTAGCTACGTATTTTATAACGTTGGAGAACGAGAAAATCTCCTTGACGAGAATACGTTCACAACATCTCGTTAGATGTTGTGAACAAATATTTGGAATAAAATTCAACAAAGTCGTAATTTAGGATTCCTTAAGAAAGAGTCTATTAATTATTAAGTGTTATATTAGGCGATATATTAAGCGTTCCGATTAATTTTGAGGGATTTTTGCAAAAAGAAAATACATTTATTTTAGAAAGACGTTAAATTATATTTTATTTAAAATATTTTTGCTAGCTATAACTTTTCTGACAATAAGTGAATTCCGTGAAAAAAAAAAGTTCTTTGAAGCAATCCATTCTACAGTGAGCCCTTAAAATTACTCGGAAGACCTAATATATCGTGACTTACATCTTTCATTAAATTCACCCTCATTCAATTTAATTTAATGCGACGAGTGTTATCGTTCGTTTTATTGAAAACGAGGGAAAGATCTTTTTGTGTTTGGAACTAAGAACGCTTTTTTTCGGAATGACAGACATTAAGGCTCGTTGTTATTTCGGAGTATCTTGGAATATAAAGAGTGGACACAGGCGGCGGCAATGTTCGTAATTCGGTTGAACGTGAGCGGAATGACAGACAGCCGCCGGTCGAGTAATTGTATACAATTACATTATTTGTTTGCTTTCTGGCCGGCCGCGGGTCGTGAGAACGGAGTCTAACCGAGCGTTTAACAGCGACGAATAAATTTGTGTGCACGTCAAGTGAGTTCATAAAGCTCTCGTGTGTACACGCGCGTCGACGGTAATTAATCAGTCCGAGCCGACAGTTGAAACGGTCCCGGATCGTTCGCGAATTCCGAGCTCGGATTATTTATTGGATCATTTATAGGATTATTTATACGTGTTACCATTCGCGGACATTCGAGCGCCAGATAATTAGTGACGCTAATTAACTTCGATGCTTAATTCCTCGGAATTATTAATTGGTAGCGCATGGATTGCCACACAAGTTTTATATATTTTGCCCTGGAGACCACAATAGAATTTTCATAATTATATTTTAATAAAAATTTTCAATTGAAGAGCGTACTTTTTATTTTACGATGTTCTCTAGTTGTTCAAAATTTTTTAATTGATGATATTTACTTATTTTAATTATTTTAAAAAATATGGTAACACTGCGCGTCGGTCGCAGGTGACTACCGTGCAGTCAACGTAATCAGCAGGAGGTCTTAATGGCGCATTTGGGAAAAATTCACCTTGCCAGAGAAATGGCACGTACAGTCGGAAACATACCAAGATTGTTGCGAACTCGTGACATTGCTGTATGCTAACGAATCGACGATTATTCGACCGATATACATACCGATATGGCGGCGACTTATTCGCACGACGTGCATGTTTAATTCGCGGTGACTAGACGATATTGTGCCGAGAATACGACAATACATTTTACTTGTCGGTGGTTTATAAGCCGTAATGGAGTAGGAGTATCGACTGTGTGTGTTTTGCTTTGCCTCCGATCTTCTTCAAAATTTGCAGGAAATGAAAAAAGAAACCGTTTTCATCAGCGGAAAGGAATGTATCGTTAGTGTATGGACGCAATTTTCTTGTTGAAGAAAAAAGTCCGAAAAAGGTGCATATTTGGTATTTGCGTTAGTGAAATGACATTCGAGAAAAATCGAGAGCGAGATTTTGTACTCGAATTTCTTATCGATAATCAGAAGGAACAGGTCTTGCCACGCTAATAATACAAAACCGTTTCGAATAGTGAGGATCGGTGAAAGTTGGAGGAAAAATGACGAAGAAAAGTCAGGACGATTGTTAGGAACGCTTGCCGCATCGACGTTGCTGGAAATTAGATGTAAAATAATTTAATCGTAAACATATCACGATAAAATTTAATATATATTCCACATGTACAATGTAACAAAATAGTTTGGAATATTTTGGAGATATTTAAATATTGTGAGTGTTGTGCATTAAGCGTCGGCCAGCGTTGATAATATTTCTCGATGATACATTCGGTACAAGTTGCGAAAGAGAGGAGACCAGGTGGTATCATGGAATTACAAGAAATGAAAGTCGAATATGCGCGCCGTTACTGTTCATTATACTCATACCGCTATACTCATCCATTGCTCACTTAACAATTAGTATCTTGACGTTAATCATTGCCGACAATTACGAACACTTATGATGATAATATAGTCTTATCTTCTCTTCCTCGGATCTCAGTCGTTCCTAATGCGGATGAGTTTACGAATGATATCGCGAATGTGACACAATTGTGAATTTCTGCGACATGGCAGGCATACTTTTGCATAATCTTCTCCGGTATATATGGAATGGTGAGTCAGAGAGAGAGAGAGGTTGAGGAAACAGCGCGATGGATTAGCGAGAAGATTAGTGAGATTTCTGTGAGAGCGAGATGGTTTTATGGCGGTCAATTGTCGAGAGAATCTTGCTCCTCCGCTTTACGACCAGAGATTTCTTGGACGGGTCAGGTGAATCTAGGACGGGTTCATAAGGTTGCAATGAAAAACCGCTGACACACTTCATCCGGTTAATCTGATAATCTGAGATGACTTTCAAAGTATAATGGTTGGGGTTTAAATCGATAGTCAGCTTAGTGTACGGCTGAACGATGCGTACATGATTCTTTTAAACACTTAGCTTATATCGCAAATACTTGCGTGAAAATAATAATGTACGCATAGGATAATACGTGCTAAGAAATAGTTTTTTACTAAATATACATAAAATATTTTTTTTTTTTTAGAATGTGTGGTTTAGAAATTAGAAATTGTAGCTTCTCCGATGATATTAGAGATATATTGATAGATTTGTTTCTGATATTATATTTACTATATCATTTTTTAACTCCATTAGAGAAGAAAAAAGAAAATTTCCGCATCCTTGAGAACTTGCATCACTCGTTTAATATCAATTAACGGAAGTGCTCTTTATTGTTGCAGGTGTAAATCGTCACAAGATGGCGTCCAACGAGGATGATCTAATTGATCTTGGAAACGATGCGTGCGTGCCGCGGGTCACCGTGAACGATGCGACACCCGACGAACAAGAGCATCTGCTGGACGTATGTCCCCCAAAACTGGAGCAGAAACTCTCCCTCACCAAGCAGCAAGAGCGAGTGCTCAACAGTACCGATAAAGGTGACATTCTGGTGACTTTGGGCCATGATCAAGTGGTACCGATCTGCAAAAGGATTGACGTGGTGTCGTCGGACACGATCAAACGGGTGCGTGACATCACCAAGAATTTAGAGCCCGTGATACGCAGGACCTGTTCGGGCATTAACGAAGAGATGCAGCCAGACACGGTGGACCACGCGACAAGTGAACGAATGGGAGAAGCCTCGACGGAAAGACATGAGGACGAGACGTATGAGACGCGGGAGATAAACGACGCCTTTGATTTCCTCACCGAGCATGATGACAATGAGGACCAAACGGAAACGAGCTACTCCGGCCGCGCGAGGAACGAGAACATCGACCCGAATCACATGTTATCTCCCGTGAATCTTCTGATTGGAGAGGAAGAGAAAAGGATCAGTTATTCCTTCGAGTCAACGTCCAGAACTTCGAAGGAGGAAGCGAACGGTAGCGACGTGGAGGAGACGAAAGGCGCCGTCACGCCGTGCGAGTACGATGTCCAGCCGGACGATTCGGTCTATGAAGCCTCATCGAATTCGGACAAGTTTCGCGAGGATAGCTCGCGAAACTTGGACAGATCCGTTTCGATCAATTCGGAGTCTCGTGCAAGAGTCATTCTCAAGAGACGCGGCCAGGACGTCGCCTTCGAGCGCGAAAGCAAGAGGCGTTCTTTTCAAAAGTCGCATCGTAAATCGTGGACGGAAGGGACGAGCCTAAGCCCGGCTTTTACCGATGAGTTTTCTGGTATCGATAGATCCATCAGTCTCAAGGAATATCGCTGCGGATCGTCGATTTCTAACGTCAATCGTGGGGCGTCCAGCTTTCTCACGAGGTATGATTTTGCTTCCGTTATATTTTCATGATTTTCTCATGCGAGGAATTTTCGATCGTATTTTACGTCGGAAACTATTTACGTGGAAAAAAACGAAATTGAACCCAACTTTTGTAAGAATTATATACAATGTTCTGTAAATTAATAATTAAATTAATAATTAAAAAATCTAATACTAAAGCCTCGAAAAAAACCGTTCACGAAAGAATATCCAGTGCACAACTTTTATGATTACTGAAAAATAAATTAATTTTCGCAGCAAATAACTTTATTAAAAATTCGACAACAATATCTGGTCGTCTAGTTTCTCTCATTAATTCGTGTCAATTAGAAAGCATATGAATATTTTAATCGAGTCAAAATTGTATTTCCTAATTCCCCACCGCGAAGACCACGATGTCTCTACAAGAAATTCCTTGGGCCTCTCTCGTATTCGGCTAAAATCTCACCTGTCTAGCAACTTCTCACGGTGAGCAAGCTCATATTGCTAAACCGATCTCGGATGTAAGACATCGCGTAGGTAGACTCGAATACGTCGGCAGGAAAGCGTACTTTCGTGCCGGAAGTATTTACATAGGCACGAGTCTAACGAGCGTGTGCAGACTGTCTCGATTCAAACTCGTTCGACGTGCACACGCCTTAGCGACGAAGAGAAGCGACGTGCGACGCCGGGATCTCGTCGATCGGAGTTAAGACACTGACAATGAAAATGCAGATCCTCTTTGACGATCGCGAGTGCATTACGTATGCCCTACCTTTCAAGCTGTTAGCATAAGTGCAAAGCTCAAGAGTTTTAGAGAGCCGCTTTCAGCTGGCAGACCTTTGAAGTGGTCGCCGCTTCGAAGTGAACTCGGAACACTCGTTGAAGATCACTCTTGATTTAAAAAATTTTACTTTGAATTCAGTTGCGCGCGCGATGTGTATGTTGTCCTTTCCTTTTCTTAATTAAATCATCGAGAATCGAGAGACTTCTTAAATTTGAGAGACTTACTCTCTCTCTCTGAATATAATGAAACTTTCTAACGGCTGCGGGATCAGAACGATAACGTGAATATTCTAAAGGCGAACGTGTCGCTCTCACTTGAAAAAGAAAAAAATGATAAGGGTCAAATCGTATAGATGTAAACGACATCGTATATTATGGATTTTCATGATGATTTATGGTACGGTGCGGTACGCGAAGCGAGCATTCACGTAAGCACGCAGACATGCGATGAATTAAGCCCCGTATCGAATCGAATAGGACGCTTCGGAGGGATGGAATATTACGTATGACACGTGAAAGCGGAAAATTCTGGTCTCCGCATGCCCGGTATCGCAATAACGCGAATTATACGAAACGACGAGTTAACGAACATGCCGCGAAGAAAAATAGTATCGTATTTTTATAGCATTTTAACCTTTAGAGGACCACAGTTTTTTTTTAAATCACGAAAATTTCGTTCTAGGAAAAAATACATATGTTTAGTCAGGGTAGCTATCATGTAATTTTTTCCTTAGGAAAATGTGAAAAGTAAACATTTTTACCATTCAAGTTAATGGAAAATTTTTTATTTTTCATGTTTCCACCTTAGAGACAAAGTTATAATCGGTACTCAGATGCAAAATATGACACTGATTTCGTACATTGTAATGTCTCGCGGATTTTATCCTATAAATAAAATTAAAAAAAAATTTTTTCAATTATGTGTAATAGTTTAATGATTTTGTGATCACTGATTATGAATCTGAAGTCAAATGAATTTTATCATGAAATTTAAAGTGGCGAATCCAATATTGTGGCTATCAAATAAATAATTTTTGCATATGTGAATCGATCTACATTGGACTTGTTATTTATTGTTTTCTAGATGATTATGAATTTGAGAACAAAAATTACAAAATTTAGAATGACGAATCGATTATAACGAATCTAAATGTGCTAAAATTTAGAACATATAAATAAATTTATATAAATTAAATTTCACATAAACAATGAAAACAATTTTAAATCTTGCAATACTTTGGTCATCCATATTGGATTCACTATTTTTTAATGTAATCTTAGATTTATGTTGATTTTAAATTGGTAATTAACGACTCAAAAAATTTATAAATACGAAATTTAAAATAGAACGTTATATATTAGCAAAAATAATCCACTTAATAGTCATCATATTCAATCATTTTAATTTTGTGATTTTGTTCTTCGTAATTAGCAATGTCGAATTTTGTGTGATTTAAAAGAATACTTTCTTTTTATTGTTCGGAGATGTTGTAATGTCTTTGCGGATTTCCAAAAAAAAAGGTTAAGTCATATATTTCAGCTAACTTTTTTCGTAACGAAATAATACATGAGAATAAAACATTGTTGTTTTTGGTAACGAATGAAGGTTGTTATTATCGTCTACTTTTTCTCGCGGAACGGATAATTTATTAATCGCTCTGTTCCCCGTAAGTCTCTTCCGTTTGCTCATTAACGTCGCATTCCAAGAGCGATTCAACCTTCGTATCCGTGGCCTCTCGCAACAATAGCGAAACACTTTTGTTCCGCGCGCGTAGGAAATAATTAATAACAATAGCGATGCGGTACTGATACCGCGCAAAGAGAACCTTTGTCGCCTATATTGTAACACGACTGCGATATTGTCGGTTTGATATGGGCGCGTCAAGAAAGGGCACGACCGCGTTTAGAAAGTCACTCCCCGGATTAATCCGCGAGTGGTTGCACGTCTAAGCGAAACGCCCGCGCCGTAACGCTTACTGGAGATTGCGAGACAAGATGGATAAGTAAAAGGTGATAAAGATAAGAAATATAATGAAATATAAAAGTAGGAATACGTGGAGGAGCAATGAGTCTCTCCTTTCTTGGAAAGGATAAGAAATCCGCGTGTCGAGAACTCATTTGTTGAAAATACAAACATTTCTGCATGCATCTTTTGCTTTCGAAATAAATTCTATAAATAGATAAATTAGAATGGATCCAAGTAACGAAAATTCTTAATGTTTACACTAAGTTTTTATTTTAAAAGATGCATATTGCATTTAAACTACAACTTCGTTTATCATTACAATTGTAAAACACGGATTTGCTGCKCTATTAACACTTCTCGTACAGCATCATTGGAGCTATATTGCAGCAACATTCCAACTATATTACAGAAATGTTACAATATTGCTGCAACATTGCTGCATGGGTTACAATCGGATTTGGAAATCCGAATTCAGCTCATTTTATTTCGCAAATTCTGAAGTCTGTTTTGCCAATGTAAAATTGTACCAGCGACGATTATTTTGTACAAAAACAAGGCGATATCGATGTCAAAAGTTTTTTTGGATCGAAGGGTCGACGCAGCGATATCGTTATCGATAGACCGATCCGCTGGGAAAGGGCACCGCGTTTAGAAAGTCGGTCCGCGGATTGATACGCGACCGCCGCGGGCGGACTGCGAAAGCAATCGGGTCATCGGGCGCACGAACACGGCCTCACCTCTCCCCCTCTCGCTTCCCCGTGCAGACACGCGGGATTTGAACGACAAATTTCAGTTGTTATATCGGCGAAACACTTCCCACGCGCGACTCGCGCACAATAAGGTGAGAGCCGTGCCGTGTCGGACATTACGCATCCGGAAAGTCGCGTCGCAGTTACGCGCGCTGCCTTGTGACGAAATCCCTCAATGCCTCGCTGCACGTCCGCGATACGAGCTGCAGTTTTCGGACGAAAAATCGACGACTCGCAGTCAGAGAAACTCGGAATTAACTCGATGCGCGAGATTGGTAGAGTCAAACGAAGATACAAACGTGCAAACTGTTACGTAAATCGCCAATTGAGTTTGCTTACAGATGTTAAAGTGCGAAATCATATTTGTCCGCACTTCTCTTTTATCTTGTAAACAATAATTTAAATCTATATTCTTCGGCAGTTCAATGTTAAGATATCAGAAATTATTAGGGCGTTCCACGACACACTGCTAGATAATCTAAATCCAAGTATAAAATCTTATTACCGTAAAGATTCCGAATCGCTACGTGCCTTCTGCATGACATTATAATCGATCAAACTAAATATACGAATAAAAGATACAGAGAAAAGGAAGAAAGTATAATGCGGAGGTGGACAGCGGACACAGATTAAATTAAAACAAAGAGATTAAATTCTGGATACAAAAATCAGTCATTTTGTAAAGAATATTATTTATAGTCATATTAATGTCATCTTTTTGTGTTAGTTGAAAAATTAGGAATTTAATATTCTTTATAAAATATTAAAATCCTGAATTTTTCAAGCGGCACAAAAGAGACAGTATTAATAGCGTTATATACAGCGTTCTCTCTTTTATAATCATAATGCATTATTAAATTGACACTAATGACTGAACACAATTTTTTTATACATAAGTATGTATACGTGCATATATAAAAAAAAAGAGTATCGGTGTGCAGCGAAAATCTATCTCTTTTTGACATATTTCTCGAGAAATAAAGTTTTTCCTGTGAAATAAATTTCTCGAATATACATATATTTAAATAATTTATACATATAAATTTTACATATAAAATGCGCGCGCGCGTTACCCACAAAATATAATGCCAGTCATACTTTCTCACAATTTTCCCCCTTTCCTCGAGGGACTTGAATCATCTGCTGTAATCACTCTAACCACTATCTCCCCTCCACCCCCCCGGCCGCACACCTGCGAACAACTCGATGCTCTGTGTTTCGAGGAGAAATTACCGAGCTTCTCCACCCACATTCCTACGATTATCCTCTCACAATTCGTAATCGCGCGACGTTCTCCGCCGAGGATAAAAACTACGCGGGCGACCAAGTGCGCATGCTGCCACACGCGTGTTAGGGAGCGATTCGTATTCTATTATCCTTCGTCGTCTCGGTGGCCGATGTCGGAACGGATGTGGGGTGTGCCGGGATCGGCGTAGAAATATTTTCTAGCGCACGGTATTGGATACGCCGCGGTGCCAGGTATTCGCTCGCAGGCGTTGCGTTTCGTACCGGAAGTCACGGTACACGGGGGTCGTGTGCGCGAGGCGTGGAGGCCCGCATCGAGGTGACATTTCTTCTTCCTCTCGCTTATCCTTCCGTGACGCTTTTGGACCCCACGAAGCGGCACGTGCTGCTACTCCTGTGCGAGGAACAAAGAGTTCACGTTTCAGGAAGGTAGAGATCGCTCTTTTTGGAGTGATCTCTTTCGGGCTGTTCTCTGCACGCCTTTGACCGTTATCGTAGCTTTCCATCTCGTCTCGGCAAAGAGAGGAACGCGTGCGAAATGTTTTGCGGACGCGTAAAAGCGGGAAGAACACGACGGAAATCGAGTTTGTTGACTCGTCGCGCGTTTTTATACGGAAATTTTTGAAGGAGAGAGAGAGAGAGGGAAAGACGRGAAACCTCTGTTGCCCCTGTGCATAAAAAGGAGGTTGTTTGAATTTAATCTCGACGTGAAAGACAATTTTTACAATGTGAAGAAAAGGGCATTGTCAAGAAATTGGTTGTTATTATCTGAATAATAAAAAAATAATAATAATTTAAAATACATAAATAAAATTGTAAATATTCGGTTGTTTTCTCATATTTTATAATATTAAACGACATGAATGGAATCTCATCGATTTCGAAACTAATTATTAGTCAAATAATACTGCTGACAGTTACATGGATTATTATTGTGATTGTTTTTTTATAGCTTGTTTTTTTTATAGCCACTAAAAATTTATAGCCACTGGCTATAAATTTACATATACATTTTTACGTTATTTATTCTCTCGTAACATTAGCACAAAAAAAAAGAAAGCTATTTTGCCAGTATTCAGGTTAATCGTTCGCGTTTCGTCGAAGCGATACCCGCATAGCTCAATCCGGCGAAGATTAAGCCCGCATTTTTCTATGCTTGCAGACAGTTGCCGGAAACGGAATCGGCGATCAGTCCGACCGAGGACGTATGCTCGGAAGGTTCCGAGGTGGATTGGTCATGGCTCGAGGAAGTGGAGTACCTGCGGACCGCGGAGTCGCTCGCGACCAGCGGAGAACGTGGTGAACAGGGTGGGAAGGTGAGCGCTGTCCCCACCAGCGGAAGCGCGGAGCGCAGGCGCGCCTGCGAGCATCGCGAAACGGCGACGGCTCGCAGTGTCGCGATGTCCGTCACCGCGACGGCAAAGTCCCTAGCGAGTAGCGGCTCGCGGTGGTCACCCTCCGGCGGCGCGCTTCTTCTCGATCGTCAAAACAACAATAGCAACAATCGTCGAAGCGGCGGACGACATCGCCGATATCGCAACGGCAATGACAGCAATAACGACGGCGATGATGACGATGACGAGGCCGCGGCCGCGCGTTGCAACGCTACAAACGAGGCGGTTGATCGTGAAAATCGCGACGGCGCGACGGCGACGACGACGACGACGACGACCGTCGCGGCCGCCGCCGGCTCGGTCGCCGCCACCGCGAACTCGTGGATGCGCGCATCCATGCGGCGTCTGCGTCACTTGCGACTACCCGAGGGCACGCAACGCGTTAACGGCGGCGGTAACGAGCCGGCGAATCGGCGCGCCATGGTCGTCTCGGCGCCGAATTCGTTGCCGGATATCGCGCTGATCGCTCCAGAGATTCTCGCCGCGCAGACCAATAGCAGCGGCGCTACCGGCACGCTGCTCCGACCCTCGAGTGCACCCGCGAGAAACGCGATCACCGGCGCCGCCGCCGCGACCCCGCGCCGAACCGGCCGGCAGTTCGCCGGCAGTAGATCGCGAGGGGCGCGAAATCGCGAGGCGTCTTTGAGGCAGGGCAGCCTCGGCTCCACGACCACGGCCAGCGACACCACCGCGTCCGGCACCACGACCTGCTCCAGCTCGTTCGGCGGTGTCTCCAGCAGCGCGCCTTCCAGCACGGCGACCAGCCCGCAGCGCGCCGCTCCGAGAAGGTCAGTGCACGAGTTCGTAATTGCGTCTCTTACGTAGTTGAGAAAGCTTGCTGATCTTTTTTAGTAGAGATATAAATAGATCGTGCTATTCCAAGCGTCAAATTCTTCGGATTTACACGAGAAACTTGCTATCTTTAAAGAAACATTTCTATCTTTTGAAGAAAAGTGAGATGCAAAACTATAAATATAAATTATGGCAAACAATGCGTAATACTTGTGACATAACGAATAAATTTTGTTAACTCGAATTTTCGAAATAACAGATTGCACCAATCGCTGATGGATATCGTATATAAATACTGAAAACTCAACGCAAGGCAGGATAGCAATCTCCGCGCGTCAGCTTGAATATTCTTTGTCACGCTGGATGTGCAATATCCGGAGAAAATAAATAAGGACGGACACGTCGGCCGATTAGGAAACGTTCCGTTCCGGCTGAAAATGTGGCAGATGTGCGACGTCCGATGATTCGAAGATTCTTTTTAAAAGGCGCAAAAAGTCCGATCTTTATGGCTGGCTGAATTTCTCAGAGTCGTCCAGTTCATCTTCTTTCTCGACCTTGCTCCGGAACCTCTTGCCGCACTCGCCGGAAGCGAGAACGTTAATGACTCGATTGTTACTTGCCGCTGCCCGTCCAAGCTTGACGATACTCACGCTTTGGCACCCCGTTTGCGCAATCGGCCGACGTCAATTTGCGATGTCGTGGCGTCAGGAAATTAAACTAGAAAATTATCCTCGCACGTCGGATTCTTCCCTGACCGATTGTCCCCGATTAGGCACGTTTCCACCTTGGAAATTGTAATCCTTGCACGCTTTTTGTTCAGGCAAGTCGGCGTTCTTGCAGTTGTACGTAATTGATTGACAACGATATCAGAAACTGACCGTATTGACAACCCGTGAAGGACGCTACACATGTGTTTGTCTGTTGAACATTATAAATATTTCGATCCTCGCACGAAAACAATTCGATCCGCTATTCGATAATATGAATTTAATTGAAACAAATTCAATGAAAAAATAAGATGAATTGAACAAATTCAATGAGAAAATAAAATTAATCAAATTGATGGTGCGAACTATTATATTATAGAATATTCCTAATTTTAATAAATAATGAAAGAAAATTGTCAATTGTCAATTGAAAGATCGGCATCGATGTGCGAAGTATAGAAACATATAGTGAGATACAAGAACTGTTTTTGTACAATCGCTTTTTTTTTATTTAGCGTTTCATCTAACGGATCCTTGACATGCGCCACTGGTTGTGTGTCGTACATTTCAACTGCAGGATTCGTTTGTCCGCAATGTGTCGGAACATCCCGTTTTGTCTCTTTCTATCTTTCTCTCTCATAAATATTTGAACTGTATATCTGTCAGTGGCACGCACTGTATATCGTTTTACCTCGTACGGTGGCTGAATAGTTAATAGAATCCGCATTAAAACATTATTAATAGAGAACATTACGTGCTTAATCAGCCGTTTTTAATTGTCCCAAGTCACGCACCAATAACCCACAGAATTCGAATACATTTATCAGTCGAAAGTAACTGTAAATCACCTCATTTTTCAGCGAGTTTTTTAACGAGTTTTTTTTACAACTGATACTAAAATCACGAACGCCGGGATCTTTACGCTTATTTATTATATAGCGTAACCGATACTTTACCAGTGCCTTGTGATTTTAATCACAAGGTATTAAACATAAGCCACGTGCGAAACATAATTTATCGTGCCGAGATGAAATAGCAAATATTTATAATCGCGAGAGATTTATTACCATTAATCTTCCGAGTACTTTCTGTTTTAGTATTGTACGTTGCTTTATTTAGAAGTTGGATGAAGTTGTTATTTTAGACGATGACAATGACAAGTGCGAGATATCTCGATTCGCAAACAATTGTCCATGTCGCGCGATGCAAATTCGATGTTTCAAGAGCATCGACGCGTCTCAGTGAAAAAATAATTTGAAAAGATTGTGTATTGTCCGTGGCAGAGCCAAATTTGAAATATTGGAATCTGATATAATAAATTTATAACAATCCAATTGGTTCATCCAATCCAATTCAATCTGCCAATTAGTCAATCGCGTGAGGTTGAAGGTCTCGTCAAGAGAGGGTCGACGATCTCGAGCGTCCAGAGATTGTTTCGCTGTCGATGAACCGTGTAACCTGTTGCGCAATCCGTTCTCCCGAGCAGACGGCAAAATCTGTCGGGGATGACGGAAGGAGCCGGCGCGAACTTACGCACGTACAGCGTGAGAATGCAAAGCAGTGGCTACTCTCATAACGGAAACGCAAGACGTTGCTCCGTGCGCGATGTCTATTCGGATATGCGCCTACCATTAGTTTTAATTTATCAATAATCAATAATCGGGAGCCGATCGACGAGAAATTTCCGCTCGCGATCTATCGGGAAAAATAGCGCGAGCAAAAGACATTTCAAAAGGTCTTTTCACGGACCTGTCAAAATCGATGAAATCTCGATTTGGCAAGATAGGCACGCGCGTACGCTTCACGCATCGAACGGGATTAACAGGATCGACGACCATCTGCGGAGCGCGCGACTCCTTTTCGCTCGAGGCGGACAAGCGCAATTGCACGCGGCGATTTCGATCGATTCGAGTTCCCACGGAATCCGTGAAACGGCTTCCCTGTCAATGAACCGTTGAAGTCGAGCTGTTTCTTCGTTCGCGGAAGCCGCGATCATCCGCGGTATCGAGCTCTCATCGAGATCGGGAAGTTCGAAGAAACCGGGCCCGTTCTTTTCGGACGATGATCGTCGAGACTGATCGTCGACTTATGATCCGCTCTCATTAAGATTTTTTTTTTAATGCAGTTACAAACGTGCCGCGATTATCTTCGTGCACGTCACGTTTCTGCAATTTAATCCGTCCTATATTTTCGGGATAATAAATCCGATTATGGCGTGGCGGACGATCGAAGAAAAGATGGCGGTTGAATCCACGTTGAATCTTATTTCGAAATTTATTACAAGCCTTTCATTCTTTTATAATTATCTCGAATTCCGCGTTAAGATCGTTACCTCGTATCTCTGAGTTTTTCAGGGTATTTGAAAATTAGCATATTTGATGAGAAATTTTCAACATACTTTTGACTTAATTTTCAAATTTTCAAAATCTTGAATTTGATGATATTTTTTCTCCACGAAAATTTAATTGACTACATCTCTTCTATGATTTTTAAGTTTCGAAATGTATATCTGTATTTCGAGACAAAATTCTTGCTAAAATCAGGCGAGGAATAACGTATTCTGATTTGCATCCTTCGCATTCCGCGATTCGACAAACTTTTTTTTTGTTACAAATCAAATATCGTTTGTTTCCAATAAAAGCATCCATTCCAGATTTTCGATTCGACGGAATGTCGACGCGTAACAAATACGTACGAATATATTGCCGAATAGTTCACATATTTGAAAGTATTTCGTGCCGTTCCTCTGAAAAATGTTTCGTATAGAGGAATTTAAGAAATGTCGCTCGATATTTTCTCTGCAGCGTCAGAGAAAATGAAAGAGAGAGGTACAGAATGTATTCACTCTTGAGACTCGAGGTTATCGCATGATATAAAAAGGCGTTAATCTGAGTCGCGATACAATTATACATGCTAACAAAGCGTTCTTTCGTAATTGCATGGATTCTTCTTCGACAATAGTCGCCGTATTTGGGTCAGTCGGTTTCTACGGGAGTCCGTAGTACCGGGTCGACGACGGTGCGCCGCATGTAAGTTACCGTAACGGTATACCGACGATTATAGCCGCGAGGATATCGCGGCGTTGGTGTTCTATAATCGTCGGGATGAGAGTTCGCCAAAGTGAGAGGAGCGAGCGCGACTTTGTTCTCTTTCGTCGCGTTTAACGTCCCTCGAGACGCTACAACGTTTGAGAGACGAAAGATATATATATATATATATATATATATAAATCATTAGAAGAGATGTAGTCAATTAAATTTTCGTGGAGAAAAAATCATCAAATTTAAGATTTTGAAAATTTGAAAATTAAGTCAAAATTATAAAATTTGTCTCATCAAAGATGCTAATTTTCAAATAGAGCCAAGTTTTGCGGCAATAGTCCCCTAAAATGTGATCTTCTAAAATGATACTCAAGTCTGAAAGGATTTTATTTATAATCGAATAATTCAAGTGTTCTCATCCATCATTCTTTGAGAACAAACGCAACGTGTCACATTACGCTGAGATAGTCGCGTTCGGTCGTTGCACTTAATTCTTTGTGCATACTTGCTTTTCCCGTCGCCTCTTCTCGGTAGTCCTATTGATCTCGGCAAGGGTCGTGTGTCGTGTCAATGCAAACGACGGCACTCGACTTTAGTGCGTATGCAGACGAGCTTGTAAATTGAAACGTGACTCACCTTTGTAATCCAAGTCGCTAATCTTGATTTATGTTTTTATATTTTATCTCGAGATATTCTTCAGATCACATTTATATAGAATTCTTATATAAACTGCGAATCCTTTTTTAGCATTTGCCAGTTAAAGAATTAACGAAAATCAATAATAATTATCGAGATAACAATCTCACTGAGAATCGATTTTCTTTCAGATTACGAGAAGAATGAGAGTCACCTGGATAAGAATTGATGTATGCTATTGATTGCTATTGAAATAATTATTATCTAACAATCTTTGTCAATTTTTTATTGGCAAATATAAAACTGAATTTGCAGATTATATGAGTTCAATGTACTGAAAAAAATAAATATAAATGTTCTGAAGAATAAGAAAAATGTGAAGGATTTTAAGATAAGCATATATATATATGTATATATATATGTATCATCTAAATCAAAATATGAATCATTAACTCGATGTATTTTAAAAGCAATTTAGAATTCTTAAAATACAAAATGTTGCAAAATTGATGATACTTTATATTAAATTGTTTACGCTCTTAAACACATTTTTATAATAAAAATTGTCAGAAAAAGCAGAAAATTATAATAAATGGATATATAATAATGGATTATAATAAATGGATAAAACGATGAATATCACAACAGAAAGAAAATATTTTCTAAATATGACAGAAACCTGTTTTCGAAACATTGTTCTCGAAACATCTAGTGAGATTTAGCTTTTGAGATAAATTTGCGAGAAAAGCTAAGATAAAAGAGACAGGTAAAGACTCGGGCAGCAGTGACCCGAAATAAAGGATCGTCCTTTGCGTGCGCAGATTGTATCGGAAAGCAATCTTCTACTTCCGTGCTGATATCTCTTGCAGTGCATTTTTTGTCGTTGCACAGTGTAGATCTTCCGTCTTATTACACGGTCCAGTTCGGTCACTTTCGCGAGCGTCCTTTGTTTTTCGGAGAGTACCGTGCGCTCTACCGTCCGCGTGTTCGACGGTCATGAATCTTTGTTACTTTGCTGTCGCAAATTATCACGATAATGTTTCTTCAGGGATTGTCGAGAATCACCTTATCTGCAATCGAGTAAGTACTCACTGATACTTAAATTTCATTCTCCTGCAGATACTTTTTTCCTAAATCTAGCTGCATAGAATACAACATTCTCATATATCTGTTGAAAAAATAATTTATTACTTGTGTTCTATAAAACAAAACATTTTAAATCTTTTACGAGTTAACTATAGGTTATTTTTTCGAGAATATTCTAAGATTCTTTATTCCTTCCGAAAATCGACGGATTTAAATAAACATCTTAAATATTTTCAATTAAGATAAATGTGACGTAATTGTTGCAAGGAGGCTGTTATTTATAGAATGCTAATCATTTTTAATTTGCATATGCATACAATACGTGGTTTAAAATGAAATCTCGTAGCAATCATTGCCATTCGTAGCAACGATTACCATGTTGGTTTTCAGTCGGTTTTTTGAATGAATTTCCAGCTAATCATCGGCTTTTTAACAGATGAAAAAAATGCTCAGTTAAGCACGAATGATCTTATTTTTAACAAATGATAGTGTACAGTGTAACACATACGCATCATTTTTTCTTTGGTTTCAAAAAAAATTTCGAAGAAAAATCAAATATGATGATCTTTTTTTTTAGAAAAAGCATTACGAGAAAATAACACTTTTGAGCGATGATCCATTGATCATTCTCTAGTAGTCCAAAGGTGGCAATCGTGGTAGTAACGAAAGGTGATATTAGGGTCGGTGTGCCTGCATACACCAACGACTTGTTTGTACTTATTGATTATTTCTCCGGTAAAGCCGCGTGGGGTTGTTATTTCCTATTCTGAGGTATATTCCTTCAGAACAGATAGGCATTTGTAATGTAGCAAGTTTAATCATCTTGCTGATTCTAATAATTTTTATTTTTTCAATCAAATGAGACTTAAGCCGATATTTGATGATCGGTTCTTATATTTAATATTTAAGTATATTTTTAAAATGTCAATTACGTATTAGCATCTTAAGACATTATTCAAGATGATTTTAAAATAAGAGCGAACTATGAATACTGGCCTTAGTGTCGACACTTCTAACAGACGTCTCTTCGCGTTGTGGCCATTATGCTACACTTTGCTCATCTTTTCGAATATAATACTTATACGACTAAAATACTTTTCTGTCATTCCATGCATATCGAACGAAATAATGAAGTCACCGAGACAGTTTTTTCATGATGCGTTGCTTGAAGATTGAACGGGCCTGTTTTCCCGTAATAACTCGATGTATTGAAACTCTTATACAAAGAACTGCACCTGTTACGATTTGCAATTTCTGATGTCTGTGTAAGCATCGTCTGATCGTACCGCTCGTACATGTAAAGTGTATCCGGTACTTTATATGCTACACCTGTCACAGAGAACAGATGATTTTTTGAATGAACACGCGTCCAGATGTCATAAAAAAACACACCGATCTTCAAGAGTGAGGCGTGTTATTATTTTAACGGGAGTTTGTTACTGTATGATCATTTAGGACCGTCAGATCCTAGAATTGTTAGGATTGTCAGGATGTTTAGTAATCAATTGTTCAATTATTGCAAGTTTGTTGGGATACTCATCAGTAAAGAAAGAGAAATTCTTAATGCTGTAATAAATAATTACTTTAAAAATACGCAATTATTTTTCTCTGTGCTGAATCTTATATTTTTGACTTGTGACTTGTGACTTTTCTTGCGATTTATTCCAGACAAACCATGTTTTTCATAATTTTCTTCTTTTTAGTCTATGTCAGAGACATGGTGATCTCTTTTGCATGTATAAAGAGTTTACGCGGATATATTTTCAAAATAAGTTATCTGATAATATGCGACTTACGCTCGAAAGATTTTCCGCGAGCTTTCGTTTTTTGTAGACTTCCGAACTTAAGTAGCTTTGCTCTTTGAAGAGTGAAAAAAGGTGGAAGCATGTGGAACGTGAAAAAGTGAATTGCTTCGATAGCCAACTTGACAGTAGACGAACAACCGGTTCTCTATCACACTGTAATCTTACTTCTCCTTCTTCCAGATACTTTCCCCGCGAATTTTTCGAAATTTTTTTCCGATCCCAATCTGATTTCACTTTGTAAGACTCACTGAAGTTAATAGTCGTCGTTAGCTCCATTAGTAGGAAATCAATAACCATTTTTACGTTTTACAGAAGAAGAGAATGTCGGGACGTGAAAAATACGCGTTATAAAAAAGTTATCATTTTTCTGTATATAGATCACTGTTATGACAGACTCAGATCCGTTCTCGTATCGAGTCCTCATTAGTTTTTGCAAGAGTTTTTTTTTGTCGAGTTATCATTGTCACTCGAGTGCGACGGAAAAAGAACCGCGAAGCGCCGATGCGGTTGACAGGAGAGAATTGCGATTTGCGATTTGTCCGCGTGCATTTTATCGCGTTTTATTCGCGGCGACTCATCATGCTTTTTAAACGCGAGTCCGATCCGCACGTTTTTCGCCCGTCATATGCGAGAGATTTATGAGGCGCAGTCTCCAACAAAGGGATCTCGAGGCTAACGTGTTATTTCGAGTTTCGGGATGATATATCGGGATTCCGCGTCCGCGTATCTGGCATTCCTCGCGGGAATCCAATTTCACAAAGACGGTCTCGCGCGATTTCATTACCGCGCTCCACTAATCCGCGGATTGTCAGCCTCGTTAAATCCTCGATAGATGCGAGCACGCGTATGTTAATGAAATTTAATTACTGCGTTAAACGAGCGGTATTTCAACGTAACATTCTTGCGGTATGATCGTAATTTCGCGATAACAATTCGCATCTCTCTCTCTCTCTCTCTCTCTCTCTCTCTCTCTCTCTCTCTTTCCCCTCCTTATTGATTTACCGTCTTCCGACAAACTTACGCGCGTACTTTGCCAATTTGCCAGTCTTACGCAAAAGGCTGTTCGCGTATGCTTGTCAAGACGCGCAAACACGAGTGACATACTCTCGTCAGGCAGCCGATCAGGAGTCAGCGATTGTTTCGAACCAATTACCGAAGTCCGACAGGCCGCGCGTTGTTCGAACGAGCCTCTCTTTGTGACGTTTTTCGTGTTACTATGGGAACGTTCACACTCATAAATGAGTTTGCCAAGCCGGTCTGACGGAATCACCGGCCGAGAATGTACCGGTTAGGTGGGTTGAACGCACGTCTGCGGACCGATGTACATCCCGCGAGATACTCTCGCGAGCATGCGAATTCGATTAAGCCTTTTATGGTGCGGCCAGACTATTCATGGTGATTCGCGTCCTTTGATTTCGTCAGAAAAAAAAACCGCTAGAATTGACACGAATATTAAACGACAAGTGCAAATTCGTCGAATATGTCCATTTGCATTGTTTGCAAATCTTATATGAATAGAAAATTGCGAGTTTTTAACTGTCACGAATCGCGCGTAGTCTGGCCGCACCATTACGCGTCACATCGAACGAATTACGCTTTAGCCGTAATTATGACGCAAATTTAGATTCCAATTCGTGTAACTGTGGACGTGGAAGATTAACGAGAGTAAAATAATCGTCGCTTTCTCTGGACTTAATTATCATTAATCGCTACGATGTTTATACCGCGCTCGAGTATCGATTCCATTTTCATCGAGGGAATCTATTTTTAAGAAATTGATCAATCATAGTCGATTATTCTCTTCGAGCGTAATTGATCTATTTCTTAAGACTTAAAATTTACTACACCGATTGTAGACTGGGGCTTAAGCACTCTTACATCCGACACCTACAAACGCTCGTCACACGCGCTCCCAAATAACGTATTTAAAAAGCGATAACGGCCGGCTCGAGCGTGTTATTCCTCTTTCTGGCTTTCGTGTTCTCCAGCGGTCGCGCCAAGCGTAAATCGGCGTGCCTCGGCTGCGCGAGATATGTCCTGCACGGTTGTGGTTCAGGAGAGCAAAGCGTGGTCACAGTAACGATTAATTAGAGCGTGACCGAAGAAGCTAAGCGTTACTTTTCATAGTTTTAGAAACGCTCGGCCTTCTCCCAGATAAAATCGCACTTTAACGCTCCTTTCGCCGCTACGAAAAATCGAGGCACGTCTCGCATTATCGCGCGTATTGCACGCCCGTTATTATGAAAACGACCCGTGAGTCGCGTGTGTCTTTTGTTCTGAGGCAATTAAATTTTTTTTCAAAGAATATTGCTCAATAATTTAACAGAGGGAGTTATAATACGCTTACCCTTGCCGTGCGGATCTTTTCTGTAACGGTAAAATTTTACAGGTACAGGACAATGGAAAATACACGTTATTATACCTATTCCTTCGTACTCTTTCCTCAAACTCGTAATTACCGACGTGCGTGTGTAATCATATTCCAGAAAATGATAAGAGAAAATAATAAATTGATGTAAACAATGGCGTCTTCGTCGCACGCATTTTTCTTTGCTTAACACTTCCTTAGACGCCTTCGATCATCATCTCTCATTCAGAATTCTTTCAACTTTCTGTAAAGCGCTAGGTGTGACCGTCTTTTCACAAGGACGTACCTTGACTTTAACATCAGGTAGATCGAGCAGTTACCGGGAACTGGTCGGTCCTGCCGACATTCCTTTCTCGAATGTCATTTTAATATTCGGCGTGATTCTTTTCGTCATTCATAATATAATTAATGCGTATAACATCTAATTCCAATACTTTTTCACATCGCTTTAAACTAATGCAAGAATTTGCAAATTTAATCCTTTTAATTAATCTAGAGAAGCTCTCGATGTCTTAAAGAATTCAGCATTATTCCATGATGTATTTTTTCAACATGTATTAACTAATTATTATACTAATTATACTTATACTATTTAATGATATATTTTTTCAACATAATTAATTATTATACTTATTATATTTATTATTTAATATATATTAATTGCTTTTTTTTATAATGATGCATAATTATCGCTTTAAACAACTCTTCAATTTTAATTCTTTATATCGTTGTCCGACGAGAAAATCTTATTCGAGTCACAGCTCGGACTCACGCAGACTTAAATCTGCCATTGCTTCTTTGTTTTCTCTTTATTCGCGAGGATGCCTCAGGAATCTTAATCGTGCCGTGCCACGGAGCCTTTCCCAGAAGATAATTCGGCATGTACGATTTTCTAACCGCGTTACATCGCGAAGATACACAATGACATATACCGGCGTTAATCTCCTGTAATTGCACACACGTGCAATGCACCACAATAATTACACGTAATAACAGACTCGTAAATTCCCGCAGTTATAGAACGCTTCGCGAATAGCGAATGGGGGATTATACGAAACGTTCGTACGGATTAATATATTGCGAGAATAGCAGATGGCGAGCGCAACTGACGATTTTTTTAACAATCGTGCGACGAATCCAAATTAAATTTGTTGACTAGAATTTTTTGTGTATATTTGAAAGAAAATAAGATAACAACGTACACGCGTACGACGATCATTTTCAACGCCTGGCGACGGGCCGGATGAGAAGACCGATCGTAAAACATTTCGCAAGTGCGAAGAATCAGTTTTGTTCTCTGGCAGTATTTCACCCGGTGCTTTTAGTCGCTCGTATAGCGCGAGCGGCGTGTGATACGCCGTCGTTTTAACAGCGTTTTCGCGTTGACACGGGAACGGCATTATCGGATAAGTGCGAATAACGAGGAATGCCGAGGAATGCGATAAAACTCGCGGATAAAAGCGAAGGAAAAATCCGCCGCGCCGTTTATACGAACGCGGCGAATTTTTTTCACCATCGAACGTCGCGTTCGCCTTAAAGTCGTCAAACCCTCCCTCGCGGCTGTCACACCCGCGTGTAATCTGCGTAAATGAATGCCTCGTCGACGCTGGATGTAGGCGTGAGGCATTTCTCCTTCGTTCCGTCTTTTTCTTCCCCCTCCCCCCCCCCCCCGCGTTCTCACCCGATACATTCAGTGGTCAGAGTGCGTGATTCCGGTTCGCCTTCCTACGCACGATCTTTCTCCGCCCTCGTGCCCTCGCGAAATTGTGATACACCCGTATTGCGAGGAAACGCGCGAAACACTCGAAATCTACGAGTTCGCGGATTGCGAAACACCGGGGGGAGGGGGGAGAGGGGGGCGCGACGCTCACGAAAAAATTATCACGTACGCTCGTAAACGTAAATGTTTCTGTGCACGCGTGACCGCCCCGCATTCAGATGGAATCATTACTCGTCATTCTTTTTTGCGCAACACGATCGCGTGTAAAATGTGTATCTTGCAAATAAATCTACGTTCATTTCCCATTTCTTCAGAATACGAGACATTACGAAACATTTTTTATATTACGCATTTTTTTGCACATTTGTCCTATCGCATGATCGCGGTAATTGTAGTCTCAAGAATATAACATTTTTACCGTGCTATGCTGTAACGGTGTAAGAATTGAATTATTAATGCGATAAATGATGTAAGCTCTAAGTACACAAATGGGCATTTAATTATTAAAATTATTTAAAATGATTCATATCGTCTGTTTAGTTTATGCGTATACGGAACTTATTAGAATTCAAAACCAGACAGCCTCATTCAATATTAAATTTGCGGTTTTGCTTTGATTGAATAATTATAGAATGTCTACATTGCGTCTGAACGTAACGATCTTAAAATAGTATCTATATGTTTTTAATGCGGCCGATGATCTATGACAGTTTTTTTTGTAGGATAATATCTCGTCAAACGGGTTATGTTTATCAGTTTAAATAATGATAAACTTTACAACAATCTTAATTTAAGACTCATAATTATGAAGATAGTTAAAAATATGACCTAAAAAAAATATATGATCTTTAAAATTATTTAGAGAATATTTTTACTTATATTAATTATATTCACGGTCTTTTTTACATTACTTTTTTGTAGTTTTTGTATTTGCACACATGTTTAATTGTATTTTATCATTATTTATTTTTATCATTATTATTATTTTTATCTATATTATATAAACATCTATGATCATCTTTTTATATCTTTATATTGTCTTTATATCATGCTTCAACTTTGTCATTATTAACTGATTAACTTATTATTATTTTAACACTGGTGTTATTATTATATTTACATTTTTTAGTTTTACATTAATTGTCARATTGTTAATCAAGATTCTAGTCTTGTAAACAGCATTGCTGATGTTTCACCTCTTGAGATGATGCTTTCTAATACTTTGCCTGTGTGTCTCTTATTTCCTGCATTTAAATAAAATTATTATTGTTATACTGTCAAAGTTTGACATTTAAAATTTATTTTGCAGTAAGTGTTCAATTAGTTAGATAACATTTTATTTATCCTACACTTACATTTTTAAAAATAATTTGACTAGTTAAAACATATGTTGATAAAAAAATATATTTTCAAACGTATTTTACGTACACATTATTTTTCTCAGATGACGAAATGGGTCAGGCGTAATAGGAAAGTTAAATCGACTTTACAATTCATTTCCGGGCAGTTAATCGCGTCGGGGACGAGAGAGAATTAAAACGGCAGTTCTTGGCGCAGGTAGCCGACGTAGTTGTGATTTTCGCACGCGCAAATCCTATTAGGCCTAGCTGCAGGATGCAATCACGAAAATACCGTTAAAGCCGTATGAGTGGCATCTCGCCGGGAGTATGAGATATGCGTGATTTAGCGGATCGAATCGGCGCGCCGGTAACTCGCGCGTGATTGCGTTTCTTTAAAACGGCGTGTCTCGCGCTTCGCGGCACGATTGTGCGTTTAAGTTTTTCATGAGATTCTCACGAAGTGGAAGTATTGCGAAAATGTATACCCTCCTCGTAACTATCAGATCTGAATACGCTCGCTCGTTCGAATTTGTCGCTTACTTCGCAAAGAAAAAAAGATATGTTGGAGCGGAATTTTTTGGAAATTTTTTGGCTTCTGGGAAGTGAAATTCCCAACAAGATTACATTTTTATTATGTATATGATTACAAAGATAATAAAGTGTAACAGGCATCTGCGAGGATTTAACTCTAAATTTTCTGCACGACTCTCCGCGCGCATTTAGCTTGCTAAACTCTTTAACACAGCGTATCCGTAAACGTACGGCGCATTGCGACAATGTTTTCGCATCGATTGCGCAATATTCATAACAAGAATAAGATGATGCACGTTCTTTGTTTATTTGGGAACGTTGCGTCATCGAGGTCGAAAATTGCCGCGCACGCAATTGCCGTCTGGCGTTTCATCGAGAATGAATGACAGTGCTCTCGCGTTACTGTCTCCACTTACAAAACAAAGGCTCGGGATTTGACCGGCGCGAAGAGCGGTGTCGCATTTCTACACTTCAATTCCCCGCTGTGCGGGTATCGCGTATATGAGATCATTGTGCATTTATGCTTCTCTCCGCGGCGCCGGTTTCGCATGTTGCACGTGAGCGTATATATAATTACGCGCGGAGCATGCAAAACTTACGGTTAAAATAATCATGTCGGCCGAAGAATTAATTGAGCGAAGTTAAAATGGCAATTTAAAAGTTGGATGAAGTTAAATGAAAACGTATAATCCATAACTGCTGCCTGATGAAAAGTAAATTAGCTGATCAATTAAATTGCGCGAGATTTAATTGTTTAGATATTATTTAAGTGAGCAAGTTACTGGTGCGGTTTTTTTTGTCGAACACACCGTGATTGCGAAAACTCCAGAAGATCCTAACGTCAATTATTCTGCGATGAGTTTATCGGATGAACTAATTTACCTGCCATGATACGAAACTTTCAGAGCAGTTCGGAAGTTCCGTTGAGAAATTCGATAAATTCCTCATCAGATAGTCCGTTCAGCATCTTCAGCAAACTTATTCAAATTCATTTATGTATACCTCGTACCCTTATACTAAATTTACTACTGCAAGTCCAGCATGTCATGTCATAATCAAAATTACATCTAAGTCGTATAACCAACAAAAAAATAACGAATAAGCGAGAACGTTAGTAAAGCGTGCATTTGAGCAAATAATAATAAGTAACGAAAAGGATAAGAAAAAAATTACATATACATAAATATGTATTATATTACATATACAATATATACATAAAGAATAATAATTTAATAAAAATTGTCACTAAATTAATTAAATTGTGACTAAGAATTATTTTAGAGAGATACTAAATGATTCCTTTCCTTTCTTCGTAGCGTAAAGTTATCTCTGCGCATGCAGAGGTAAAAAATAAAAACGATGCAATTTCAGGATAAGATGTTGCGTATTGTAACTGTATTATAATCATATTATTAAAATTCTGTTTTATCTCGGCGAGAAGTTCAAACGCGTTCGTCGATTCGTGAAAATAGATATGCCAGGAAGTAGCGTTCTCGACAAAGTCGCATATACTGACGAATCTAGTCTGTTCTGCTTGCCAACTGTTAGTCTATAACGGATTCGTCGACCCGTTATCATTGATACATCGTTACCCTGCTGTCGTCATTCAGCGGACGATTTCGCGAGGCGTAATCTCTATGGATCTCTCGTCTCGCGTTGTCCCGTTCGTGGCGACCGCTGTCGTTATCGGATCCAGCACTTGCGATTCGTGTGCATTTTCCAGCACTTGCCATTCACAGTGTGTAACATTGACAACGACATGTATCCGATAACGCTGGCGGTCTGATACACAGCTGTACTCGTCTAACCGGTCACGCGGCGCGCTGCATCCGATAGAAAAATTGATAATCACTTATGCAACGATCATTATCGATTAATCGCACATTTCGGCACGTAGGAACCTTGAAAACGCAATCAGTATCGATTATATTAATTATCGAGTAGTTATCTCCCCCTAAAAAAAAGACAATCTTGAAAAGTTTCGAGTTTCTCATAATAACAATAATTATGCGATCGAGTCCGCAATCAGTTTGCTTGCTGTAATTATTATCTCAAGGCGTATCGGTAATGTCGACTATATGCATATACTATATTCTTTGCTCCTTGCTTCTTTTTGAAATATTTTTTTTATACGTTGATTATATACACAGCCGAGCGCGACATAGCGATGAGAGCGAAGAACTGTCACCTATGCACTTGCATCGCGGTGCATCCTGCACGGCCGCTTCTCGGCTCGTCTACTATCCTGATACCGTGGCTGCAGCCGCAGCTGCGCCGACGTGAGAAAACAACCATACATTGTGAGAAAGAGAATAAAGCGCGAAGTCATGAAACGGGACAAATTGAGAGGTATTTTGTCTTTAAGGTGGTTTGTAGGGTCGAAGTATTTTTCGGGAATTTTTTTTAAGAAGATTTAAAGACCAATTAATATCAAATTTGCATATTCTTTTATTAATATTTTAATATTTTTTAAAATTAAACATTAGTATTTTCTTGCATGTTATATGTTTTGTATATGTTTTGCAAACTTACAAAAAAAATAAGTAGAGGCGATGCAATAAACGGTAGCTCTTCATGACATCTAAAATAAAAAATTTTTCTTATTCAGGAGAAGATTATCGTTGGAACTAGAACAAAATAAAAAGACCCAAATTTAATAAAATAAGTAAAAAATTTTTTTATTTATCTTGAAAATTTTGTAATTATTTTTTTATAAATAGAAATAATAACCCAAGTAACACAAGTCATTTTATTAAATTGAGCCTTCATTGAGGATTATTGACGTTATTAATTGATGTTAAAATGATTAAAATATTACGTCATAATGACGTCACGAAATATCGTCAATATAATGCTATTTAAAACCGATAATAATCAGTTTTTTGTTACACGATATATCATTCATACAAACATGACTAGTATTTGACATCCAAATGATTTGTGCTTGTATCACCTGGAAAATATAATAATAATTTTAATTTCAACGAAAGAGGGATATATAAGACCTGTTCTTCTTAACTGAATTTTTTAGCATCATTCACCTTTTCTCCTTCTTCCTTCAACATGAAGAAAAAAAGAGAAAAGATGAATTATGCAAGAAATTCAGAAATGAAGAAAATAGGCTTATAATGTACTTCCAAAAAAATTCAAATTTATATCTAATAATTTCCAACTTTATCGCACAATACCAAATACATATTTTCGAAATCATGTTTTTCAAAAATTGTTTTAAAGTTTTAAGTACACTTTTTGGATATAGTGTGATTTGTATTAGTTAGTCAACAATTCTATATGGTCTAGATAATAATCCTTCTGCTTCCTCAAATAAATTCTTGTCTCGTTCAAGTCTTGTCTTTCAAGTTTTCTCGCTATTCTGGTCTCCTTTGTCGCTTGCAACGCGCGTTGCGCTGCTGCTCGTAAGCAAACCTCGTCTTTTTTGTCGGCGAATATCTTTGTGATCCAATTTTTACTCCCATTACTTCAAATATTTTTAACAAAGAAGAAAATCCCTCATTAAATGTGCAGACTACAAGAAAAGCAGCAATCTCTTTTTATCGTTGAGAAAATGTGTTTCGGAGCGAGTTGTCAGATACTGAAGTTACAGTTTTAGTTGTTATTTTGTGAATACTCGCCAAGTAAAAATGGTATAATATAATCATGTAGCATGATTTTAAGTCTGTTTTTTTCAGCTGAATTTCTTGCATTGTTGATCTTTTTTCCTTTTCTTTCCAACGTGATGAGAAAAAGAGGAAAGATGAACGGTGCAAAAAGTTCAATTGAAAAGAATAGACCGAGTGATTCATGTAGTTTTAAACTTCCTTTCTATTCAAATTACATCCGAATATAAAAGAAAAATACCGTTGCTACATCAAATGCTTTGGATTTGATCTATGCGCCGCTTGCTTCTTCTGCCTATAACGTCAAATTATTAAATGTTGATAAACCGCTTGAGGAACATATTTTAAAGACTTTAAATATTTTTATATTTTTATATTTCAATAATTAAGAATATTTTTTAAAAATCAATTTTTTTGACATTTCAAACTAGAATATTTCCTCAAGTATTTACATAAATCTTGAATTCGACGCTCGAGACGGCGTCTTTCGGAAATCGTCCGCGCACCTTCGATCTCGTCGAGCTCCTCGTACTTTCACACGGCTGAATTTCGATTAGCGATCGGTCCTGTTAAAATATTTATTTATCGCGCCGACGTTTCTTCCTTACGTCAATCGACGACGAATTTATCCCGTGAGAGAAAGACTTATCCCGTCGTAAAATAAACACGCGAGTCAATCTTTTATTGTGACGTGCGACGCAACGTCATCACACAGTTTGTGAATTTTAAAATTACCCGAGATCTTCAGAAGTCCCAATTCTCTCGCAAGAGAGAAGACAGGCAGACAGCTCAGCCACGATGTACATTGCTATTGATTACATTGATTACAATTGCGAAATCGGTTGCTGGATTTTTCTTGCGGGACGCATTGTCGGCTTGACCTAATTCGAGCGATTTCTTTTCATTGAAGAATGCTCGAAAATTGATTGGCGTTTGTTTCTTCAAGCAGTTTCGAGGAGGCGAACGGACTTTCGGGAGAAACTTTCAAGCACGGAGACGTGTCAATCCTCAAAATCTTTCCTCTCAGTCACATTTCTGAATAAAACGAGGTCGTCTCTTTTTCGCGCCACATCCGACTCCCTCCGATTTCATGCCCTTCTTATTCATGTATCTCCTTCACTTGTTTCTTTTTTTTATTCGCCTACATGTCGTACATTCGGCAATTCAAACAATGCTTGGCTGACGCATATATCGCATCGAATAATACTGTAGTATGATAAAAAAAAAAATATATATATATATACACGCGCGCGCGCGCGCGCGCGCGTGTGTGTATGTGTGTGTGTGTATGTATGTGTACAGAATGTCTCAGAACTAATAGCAAGCAGAAAAAAAGTGATAAAAAATATGTAGATAATGTAGAATAACATTTTTAATACGAGATTTCGTTTTTTATTTCAAAAAATCAATTCTAACTATTCGTGAAAGATGCATGCACTTAATACTCATTTAAGATTGACCAATCAAAAGTCTATCAAACAATTGTAAGAAAATATCAGTTAGTTTTTTGAAAACTTAAAGACACAAAACATATTTGTGCGGAAAATGCAAATTCGTGCAAATTTAATTTAAAACACAGGAACAATTATGTATAAATGGGACAATACAATTATATAAAATAATAAAATGAAAATTTCTTAAAAAGTAAACATATCTTGTCTTATTGAAGTATCCTTTTGATATTTGTAATCATTATGAGACAAATGCATGCCTGATAAATATTCAAAATTGTTTTTCTAAAAAACAAAGTCTCATATGAAAAAGCTTTATTCTATATTTTCGATTATTTTTTCATAAATCATCCCTTGTACCAGACACTCTGTGTATATGTATGTATGTATGTGTGTGTGTGTGTATATATATACATACATACATACATATATATATATATATTTTTTTTTTACTGAATGTTTTATGCGGTCCTCGAGACGTCCCATGAAAAATGTAGAAAGAGAGATTGTTCGAAATAGGATACTGCTTAGTCTGGGCTGTATGAATAATTCATATGTAAGCGAATAAATTGTATAAAAAGAACTGCGCGAAATTCTTCGATCGATCGAAGTCCGCGTCAATTCAGAATATCATTGTGTTAGTACGTTTTTAACGCAGTACTTATAAATCTCTCGTACGTGTAATATCAAAGTCATATTTGTATCACAAGAAAAGACGATAAGAATATACGTGTCACATTTCAAAATATTATCAAAAATGTAAAAATTTTATAGATCGTTCTATTATTACATCTGTGTAAAATTTAAGCACAATTCTCTTATTTGTTTAAAAGTTATTTTGTTTATATTGATTCTTATATAAAATGTTTTGTACTTATTTACAAATTTAATGAGGAAGCATTACGAATTAAATCAAATTTTTTACATACTAATAAATCTATTTTTTATACTATAAATCTATCTTTACATACTAATAAATATACTAATAAATTTTTTACATACATTAATAAATTTTTAATAAATTCATGTAAAAGTTTATTTGGATTCTTATTCGTTTTAAAGTTATTTATCTAAAACTACAGCAAAATATAATCATTTTACTACTAAGGCAGTATAAATAAAATTATTTATTGATTTGTTTTTTTTGCAGTTAATTTCAGGGTGCATTTACGATAGCTTTTTATCAATTTTTGTCATTTTCTTTTTAATCGTTTATTTTATTAATTATCTACGTATAATTCAATTTTTTTCATGTATAAGAAAAAAGTTATGTAATGTGAAACTAGTGAATATTACCTTCCGGATATGAATTAACAATTAATTTCTAAATATTTTATTATAAAAAGAAAACAGTATGTTACAGTTTTGAAGTCACAATGGGGTACAATATTTGCATAAAGAATTAAAAATTGCAGATATATTAGTATGTGACTTCAAACACACGTGGTGTTAGAGAATTAAATTTCAGTAATTTTTAACCGTACAGCCGTTTCGTTGTACATCCTCATGTCAAATGTATTTATCACTGAGTGAAACGTGATGCAATGATGAGATGATTTCTCATGAAAAATCAAGTCATCAAAAAGAATGTACTTCTCGAGTGGTTGGCGTACTTTTTAAATGGAAAGTAATGTAATGTGGTTCCATTTGATATTAACACTTATGTATTTATTTGCTAGTGAGAGACGTTACGTGCGACCTTAGAATTAATTCGCATATTTGTTACGGTATTATCGTTATTGTTGTTTATCTTTTACAACAAGCATGATACAACAGTAAACGCGAATAGGAAGCTAATAATAAGCTAATTTCGATACCAGCTAATTGTCACCAATCTCCCGAATCATTAATCTTTCGAAATGCTCAAGATCAGGCACTCGCGATTACGCTACATTAATATCTGTCGCAAATTGCGAGCCGGTCGATCGCTCCCGCTTTCGCGCGCGTTCCATCGCACACGTATACACGCGAGACCCTCGTCCTGGATACAGTTATTCGGCGCGGAAGTTCGGCCAACCTGTTTAGATCCGCGACAGTTGCACGTTGCCTCCGGGCACGAACACGACGACCATCTTCAAGGCTCCCTCGCTCGCGCACGTAACGTGGTCAGTCGCGGCGGGCGAAGACCATCGCGTTTTCCGGTGTGCGCAGTGAAGCGGTGCCGCGCGCGCGTAGCGGATCGTCATTGACAGTTCGTCGGGTACGAGAGTCGCGGATCTTTCTGGAATCTGGCGACGAATCTCGCGAAGTCATCGGGAAGATTCGAATCTTTCCTTATCGGAGCGCCAAGGGTGAAAGCGCCTCTTCCCCTCGTGCGGGGGTAGGTTCAACGATTGGTCTTGTTCTTGTTCTTCTCTGAAAGAAGGTGACAGGTGAAAAATACTTTCGGCAAAACGCTCGACCAACAATAAGATGATTCTTGCGAACTTGCGATACGCTCGCTAAAATCCATCGTGTTCTCGTCGATATGAGAAACGGACAGGAGTTAATCGCACTTGCCGTGTCTTGTTAGTAATTGTTGAGGAATCATGGAGGATCCGCGCAGAGGGAAGAAGAGCGCGGGAACATAGCTACGGCTTAGAAGGTAATATGCACGTAGGTTCCCTCTATGCGACTGCGCTTCGATCGAAATGCCGACGAGAATCGAATGACAGTGAATTAAAGGATGATCGCAATAGCGTCGCGCAAGAGCGTCAGTTAAGCGCTCGTAGCCGACGCGGGAACATCAATTAGGGACAAGTACGATTCGAGAATTACGCATGGAGCGTGTAATTGAGATTGGCTTTCGTGTCATCAAATCTTTCGTTGTTTACAGCGAAATACATCAATAACGTGGACGCTACATGAATATTAAAATAGACTGTTCGAATTAGTCTTCCGAGTCGAGAAAAAATAGAATTACAATAAAGCAGTTAGTCATCCACCAAGTGGTATGGACGCAAACGATTCGTCCGCGTCATCCGAAATCTTATTTTTCTGAATTAAAAAACCGATGACAGCATTCCGTTTCTCGGACTCTCCTTAAATATCTTCGCTGACATCCATAGATCTGAGCCACACGCGTATGACGTAAACTTTATTTTCTTTTCAATGCGATTGACGTCTCTATTGCATGCTTCTTCGTTCAAGCAGATCGCCGAATAAACGCATATCGAATTCTCTCGTCGAAGCGAGTGGTCTTCGCTCCGAGCCTCCTGTTTTCAACTCTTATAGATTGTGCGATTCAACGTGTCGTCGTGACCGCATTGCGGTGTGTATAGTACGTCCGCGTATCGATTAGTTGGCAAAGTTTGCGCAAGTTAAACTCGCCAACTTCGCCAAGTGACCGCGAGCGGCAAAGCCGGAAGAATCAGGGATCGAAACTTTTCCCGACTACGCTGTAAGTAAGGGCGACCTGATGCTCGTCGTGAATTGCTCATCACGTTGGATGGAAGGCAAAAAGAAAAGACTGTAGCAAAAAAGCTAACGGATCAAAGAGACAGAATTCTGGATCTTACTACTGGTTTTTTCAAGGTCTTCTTGCGCAACAAGGTTTGACAAAAAAGTTATTAGTCTTTAATGTAATGCAAGATTAATTTTGCTAAATGTCATCGGTATTAGGATTTTATCTCGATTTCACATTTCGGAGTGAAACTAACATTGAAATTTCTTTGCCAATTGATTGGATGGGGAAGAAAAGAATATCTGTGAAATCGTGTTTGTAACCTTCTTATTTGGAGATCATACATAAAATCAAAGAGAAACACTACCAATTATCTTTGCTGATTTGTGAACGTTCGAAAGGACAGGTCTCCGCGTGTCGAGACAAAAGCGAGCTCTCAAGCTTGCGCGATAATCACCCGCACGGTCCAAGACCGTAGTCTCTCTCGAAAGGGACAACAAATCGCTAAATCGGGGTTAAGTAATCTGCGGCATTGTTCGTCGCGGCGAACGCTGTGAAAAATAACGGGTGTCCCGGTCGCGGGTGTGCGACGCGATTGTGTGCCACGCGGGAAAAGGGAAGCGAGGAGGCGGGTGCGTGAGCGAAATAAAGAGCCGCGCGTGACTTCACGCTTCGGACGCGCTGCCGGATAAGAGGGCAGCGGCGAAGAAGAGAACCGGCGCCGCGGAAACGGACCGTTTCGAAATTCGATTGTTTCGTGCCTCGTTAAAGAAGTCGTCGTGAAACCTTGAGCCGGTGGCCGCAGAGTGTGTGTTTCGCGCGATTTTCCTCGAACACTACAATTCTCTTCATAAAGCGGGAAAGCGACGTGCAAAACGAGAAGGATGAGAGAGAGAGAGAGAGAGAGGAAGAGAGAGAGCTTTTGTTCAGTGACCTCCTGGACCGAAATATTCGAAAACGAACGAGATTGTAATTAATTGTTGTTATCTCAAGTATCTATCTCATCCGAGATTCGAGAGCATCGAGGAGAGTTGCAACAATCGCGCACATTTCGGTCGTGTTTGAAGAACGAAGAAGCCCGTTCCCTGCAGTAAACCGCGTCCGGAAGGAGCGGCGAGAGATTATTATTTAATGATCTTTTACTGCAAGAAACTTATTCGAAATTAATTGAGCGGTTGCTCGCGGTACCTTGGAAACCAGAGCTATTTCACGTAACGATCCGCGAGTGGAGGAAAGGAGAAGGACGAACTCGGCTACAGAAGAAGTTACATTTCCTTATTCTGCATCTGTGAAGAGAAGAGATAAGAAGGCGGGAACCGAGATCGCAGGATCGATTTTATTGGATGACGTAGTGGACACCGGTCATTGACGTCGATGCAACGTGACATGTGATGAGGATGAACCACGATCCAACGATCTGCCATCAGTACTTTTACTGCAGCCAGCGTCGGTATTTCAGGTATCGAAAGACTCGCGGGCAATGCAAAATGTTTACAAATATGTAACATGAACGTTCCGTTATTCTCATCGTGGAAATTAGTTTGCCGGCTCGAATGATCGCGCTTCGCTTGAATAATTAATTGTAAGCTCGCGGCTTCGATCGAAACGCATGCTTCGTGCACGCGACGTGCCATCACGTTTCAATTAATTCCGTCTGTTGCCGGTCAACTATCGATTAGTGACCAAACGCGAATAATAAGCACCGAGTTGTTTCTAACTTTCTACTCGACTCGACTCAAGTAATAAATATACATCAGTAATAAATATAAGTATGAAAGCTGTCTGAGGAGTACCAGCGTGAAATGTTTCGCGCTAACGTGTCTTAAGCCGATTCTACAATAGCGTAAACGTAATCGTAAGTACTTATGACTACGTTATTGTAGAACGACCTTTATGCCCGTTTCCACTAATGTAGATTAACTTTAATCTCGATTTAACTTATTCTTCATCTATAAATTTTTTTCTAAGAATTAGAAAAAGATGAAGAGTAGGTTGAATCAGGATTAAAGTTAATCTACGTTAGTGGAAACGAGCATTAAGCATCGAGAGAGAGAGAGAGAGAGAGAGGGGAAGAAATTATCTTTTTAACTGCGCACGTAGCGCTTTATTTAACTACGTCGTTGACGATTCGATACTAAATAAATTAGTGTCGCAGCAGCGTTCGTCAGAACGTGTAATTGACAACGATAATTGATAATTGATAACAGGATGTGTGACGTAGGACGCAGAAAGGAAATTTATTATCGCGAGAGTTGTTTGCTCGGGAGATCCGAGGAGCAAACTCACGTCCGAGAGCCGGAGGAACGGCGATTACGATTTCATCCGCCGTGGTATCTTTCTTACGGTTTTTACGGTCGTCCGATTACACGCGGAGCGGCTAGCGAAGCCGCGGGATGATTTCCTCGCTTCCCCTCTCGCGTGTAACGCCGCTCTTACGGCGTGCAACAAACAGTCTCGTTGCAATGTTCCTCCCGGCTAATGTTCCCTAGCATCGCGACTTAACGAACCGTGTCGTTGTAACGTTAGTCGTCAGTTACAACGGCGCCTTGTCGAATTGCGGCGTGTTTCACACGTGAAAGGACTCGATGACATTTCCGCGCCGGCAGTGTTTATTCGCAGGGATGTATTCGACAGCTGATTCGAACGTTCGTTAAGCCCTAATAAACGCGTTTGTGGAAAATTAAGGAGGTAGAATCGATTACTTGCGGGGGATAGTGGCAAGAGGGGTACATCTATCCTTGCGCATTAGCAATACCAATCTAATATATGAAATATATGAAACATATGAAAATCTTTTAATAATAAGAAAGGCTATTTTATGATTTATTAATAAAAAGGTAACATTAAGCGCTAATTTTTAATTTTGAATCATAATATTAAAACATTCTATTATTAGAAAATATTTTATAATTTAATGTTTCATGTTCAATGATTGTCGAGCACTTCGCAACGTCGTATTCTGAAAATGAGATTGATATTTCTAATCGAATTGCAAGCTGTCAAATAGGCATACTTTTATCAGCTTTTTTAATTGTATGCAAAAAATTACATAGTAAATGGAATTTATTGTATGCAAGGACATAAGAAACAATTTGCTCTATTTATATAATTTTTATGTAGATCGAAACATAAAAAAAGTAATATAATGTGATATATCAATCGTTCAATTCAGTCATAAAATACTATGCATAAAACTCTAATTTTGGCTTTTTTTTTTTAAATTACACGGTTAAGATGTTTAAAATGTTTTTTCAATGTGATATTAGTTTCGCTTTAAATAATATGCTATGTAATTTTTAAATAAATTTAAGCATTCTTTAATCCCACCTCTTTAAGATTCATTTGTAATTAAATATTTGATCGGCACAACTCCGTGTTTTAAATTGATATGGAATTAGTATTCTGCATTGAATTTTCGATTGATGGAAGGATCGTCATGTATGGCATTCTTCGTCCAGAATCTTGCCAAATCTTCTGGAATTTTTCGCAGTATTGACCGGCATTTTATGTCAAGGTCGCGCCGTGCAATATACTCGCTCGCGTTCGCGGCATAAATTCAATAAATAACCGTCTGGCTTGTTTCTTTTTAAAAATTTAAAAAAGAGAGAACGCGCATTTTAGATTTTAACGGATATAAGTGTAAAACATGTCTTCGAATGTCTCACCGACGGTGCGCCTTCGCTCAAGTACAAAAAACCGAGCGGTCATCGGCATCTCGTAAAATGAATGTATCTCGACCTTGCAGGCTCTCCTTGAAAAAAATTGCTGCGTCGACGCCATGTAATTTCGCGGAGGTAGGCGACGTTAGATAAAAACGTAATGTGTGTCAAGTAAATGGGATAGACTACCCGTGAGTAGATCGAAAATGTCGGCTGTTTTTTCGTAACGAAGTACTGGAGGGAGCGGACAAGAGACGAGGGAATTTCATAAATAATGTAGCGTTTCCTTCGATCAGTACAGACTAATCGAATTCCTCGAGCACGCGATACTTCGCCTCTTATTTCACGCTATGTTCCTCGCTTTCCGCTTGTCCGTTCTTACCTCGACTTTCGCAAGTTTATCCGTGGAAATCTTTGAGTCGGAATTAATTTTCCGACGCGGACAAATCGAAGAGAGAAAAGCGGTCGTTCGTAGAATAAAACGGTGTGTCGCAAACACTACACTGCGGAAAAATTAACGCTTTTATATTTACTATTTTATATTTACTATTTAATAAGAGAACGCGACATCTCTCGCAGAGAGACGACGACGTTGGACTTTCTCAAGACAACTGTGTCTCGGTGTCGCAAAGCTTCACGCGCGACGTCTCTCTCGCAGGTCTTATCTAGAACGGATTGCGGCAAAAACTCGAAATCGGAATCGCATTTGGCAATACGCGGTTAGATTTTTTTTTCTCACGGCCGCGGAGTTGGCTAACAAAATCGCTGTTCTGTGTTCGAGAACGCCGTCGTACTTAAATCAACTGTTAAATCGAATCAGATGCGGCTCTATCTCGTATCGAATGCGGATCAAGGCTGTCGGATTCAGCGATTCAGAGAATACCTCGATTAGCGAGTTTAAAGAGGTGGTACGATTATCGCAAGAGTCTAATTTTTCATTGCAAACGTTTAAATCGCTGTTTAGAGTTTGTTTAACGCGCGACTTGGGCGTGTAGAGATGCGTGTGGATTTGTAACATTAAGATCCTGTGCGAGGGTAATGCAAGGGTACTCTCTAAATCGAAATCAGTGAAATTTCACGGATTTCAGTGCTATACTTATAATTATATCAATCAGTGAAATATGCATTGTCTTTCAGTGATAATACTCTAATTCTGATTAGTGAAAGTATTCCCCTCTTAATCAAAATCGCTGAGAAACAGTGAATACTTACTAATAATCATAGTTAGAAATATAACACTGCAAATCCGTGAATAATACACTGATTTCATTTAGCGAGTATATGTAAATTGATAAACACCAGCGACCTCAATATACTAGAGATCTCAATAATATGTTCTTTGCGAAAATTAATACATATTTTACGATTTATGCACGTACCTGAAATATTATTATATTATTTTGTTTCATTCATTTTTTAGAACATTAAAATTCCTTCCTCACAGATAATCAAATAAGAAGAAAATAGAAGGAAATTGAAGTCAGCGATTAAAGCGAGATGTGTTTATACCGGTTTCCATCAACATAGAATTACTTTAATCTCAACTTACTCTTCATCTTTTTCCAGTTCTAAAAATTAGAAGAAGATGAAGAGTAAGTTGAATCGAGATTAAAGTTAATCTACGTTAATGGAAACGGGCGATCGTTACGAGCGTGAATTTTCGGTAATTTCTCCTACGTCTTATTTCACAATCATAATGGAATTGTACAAGTAATTTTCGACAGCGCGAATTATGCGGGTGGAGAAACGTTTATTTGCGCACGGTTATATAATATAAGGATTTACATACATATCTAAGGAATCGTTATTTTAACAGATATGTTTTCAATGTTATATGCAAATCGTATTCACATTGCAGTTCATATTTCCTTGAGTAGACTTCTCGCAAATTAATCAGAAAATTATATAAAATTGAGCAAAACGTTCCTGATCAACACGACTTATTTCTTCTCAGAGGAATATTTCCTAGAAAAGATTACAAAACTATTTGCGCTGATATGGAGGTTCGATTATTCTCCGGAATTCGACGAGTTACTTTAAAATACAAGGAGATACTTATAAAAATTGTTCGTATCTATCTCTGATATTGCAACTGTTGATATTGTTCATATAAAAGTGTTCGATCGTATGTAATATGTATACTATAAAAATAACATACTCTGTTAGTTATTTCTTTTATGTGAGGCTCTACTCTACTAATAATTATTTCTTTTGTGTCAATGCATTTATGTCACTGCAGTGAAAATGATGTCTATATACATACAACGACAAATGACTTTAGAAAAATATTGATATGAAAAAATATAAAATGCTGAACATTAATATTTCATTGATACTCACAATCAATCTTGTTCTCTTGACACTTTGGCTTTTTCTTTCTTTCTCTTTTTCTCTTGCTTTCTCTTCAATATTAAAGAAGTTCTTTTTTTCATATTGGGTATATTAGATATTGATATACGATTTAGTAAGAAAAATCACTTTTAGTAAATCGGTTTAAGAAATTTCGGATTCATCAGGATGCTCAGATTCATAATTTTGCGTTGTTTTCATGAAGTGTATTTTCACATTTCATTCTCTCTGATTCGATTACAATTAGGATCACGACTTGTATTATCAGTGTAAAAATTACCAGTGCTATCGAAGCAAGTACTAAATAAGCTCTAATCTTGATGTAGTTTAAGTTAAAACATAATATTTTTATATCGAAAAATTGAAAAATCATTTTTACAGTTGACATTATCGCCGGCTATCATATCTACAAAACGAAGTATTTTTAACATCTGATTATTCGATAGCAGATCGAACGATCATCACAAACTTTCTTACGTTCTCGCGACGTAATCCTACCGGATTTCCTAACAAAGCCCACCGAGGAAACGTACGTATGTTTGTATCCGTTCTTTAGTTCATCGTGGCACGCGATGCAGAAATACACTTCGCGCACTCGTCGAATTTCGAAGCACTCATACCAAGGACAATACAGACGTGTTTATTGCACAAATATTCACTCGCATGATAAACACAAATATTTATCAATTCTGCTCCTGAATAAGCGCTAGGCTGATACGTCTGGCGAGTATAAATGCAGAACGCGGATACAGAATACAAACTATATTCTGCGATCACGGTGCAATTTTTTTTCCTAATACCTCACGAGATCGCGCAGCTATCCTTGAAATCCACGCATGAGATTCATAAAATAACAGGAGTATTTACAGTGCACGATTATAAACATACATATCAGATAGAATGGAAGAAATGGAAATATATTTTGGGAGATGATACTGAATGTTTTCCATTTGATGACACAAGTCGGCACAAGTTCTGTCTTTGTTATTTGTTGAATGCTAAGAAGGATAGAACGATATTTGTGTCAACTTGTGTTACTAAATGGAAAATACCCAATATAGATTATTAATAGAAAAAATTTTCTACATGTGTTTTATTCTTTAGTATGCAAATAGAGCTATTCGAATTTTATGATTATTATTCTTTTCTGCCCCACTTCTCTTCACTATGTGTCCGCAGCTCTTTCAATAATTCAATTGGCAATTGTCTGTTGTGACACTTTGTGAGGTTTTATAAAGGGTTTTTAATAATGCCAGACATTCTTATACATGCCGAATATATCAGTTCCATGCTAAATAGCTCTATTTTTTTCTAATTATTAAAAATATATTGATATATTCAGGAACTTTTTTTTCATTATACTATCACTTTCCAAAATATTTTGTCTTTTTCTCCTGAATCACTCGTACACGTACACACATACGTAGACAAGGTGTTGAAGAAATTTCGGAACAGAAAAATATCTCGAAAATGAATTATTTTAAAGAAAAATGTTAAATACAAAAACTGTTGGGAGGAGATGGGCATCTCTTGTAAGTCTTCAAAGTCAGACGAAGATTACCTTGAGTTTTAAATAGAATCTTCTTTTAAATAGAATCTTTTTTTCATATGCATACATATTCTTAGCGATCGTTGGGACGTTTTCGAAACACTAATCGTAAATTTTTTTTCATAGAGAATTTTTTGAAGTAAAAAATTTATACCGTCGGTATTAATTCAGAGAGATGTAGAGGTTGCACAGTTAAATTCATATCTTTTTAATATAAAAACTGTTTTTATATGGTATAAAGTAGCTTTGATATATCTATATATATGGATATATGTGCATATAGATGCATAAGATAGTTAAATGTAACTCAATTAAACAGATGAAACAGGGAAAGCTATATTTATATTTTACATTATTGGATATAATAGCGATGCAGATATGATAATGGAGGAAATAACAAAATATTTTTATATTTTGAAGAGAAAGAGATTTTTTGAAGCTTCTCGATTTATAATGAAAGCCATAGAAAACATTTGAATGAAAATTTGTAATATAATTAAACGGACTATCAAGCGGTCACTAAATAACGTTTTTAATTGATCAAGGATCAATTCGTTTTCTGCATATGTGTTTCGGCCGAGGTCTCGGCCTTGCTAGACAATGTCATTGAAATCACCCGGACTCCTAATACGACGCGTTCGCCTTGAGATTTATGGATTTTACTAAGCGAATGATCGATATTGCTATTTTCCATGATGGATCGATAAATCACTAATGGGAATTCCTTGCTTTCTAAAATATTAAGCGTTTGTGTGAGGCGAAACTTTGAGTCCTGTCGAACGAGACTCATCATTTTCCAAACTGGAGCGAGCACAAAAATTAAAAGTAAAGTGCCAAAAAAAGATATTACATCATCTTGAATTACATTATAAGCAAAAATCCTTTTTTTTGCGATTTTTCCGTTTTGCAAATCTATTTTACAAATTTAGATTTTATCAATTGAAGAAAGATACTCGCGAGAATTAACAATTGATGATTCAATGACATACGACATATAGATTGTGATTGTTGATTCCGTACACGAAAGATTTTCGATATTTGGCTGGCATTTGCATTTTATCATCGTTTTATCGAGTAATCGGGTCGAGACCCCGGTCGCCCCGTGATTCACCGGTTCAACTGTTTCGCGGGATATTTTCATCAAAGTTGCCAGCTTCGATCAATCGGACTGACCCACGCAAAATCGGGCACAGATCTGAGCCGAGTCGGAGCGAGCGAGCGTGCGGAAGAGAAAGAGGAAATGAGAACGTGTGGTTATCGTGTCAAGAATATGTGGCGGCTCGCGTGTCCCTAATCGCGAGCGGCATCGGTTAAGGGGCCGTTCGGGGTTCGCGGTCATTAGCGGTGACCAGTGGTTGCCGTATCGATCTCTCCACCAAACCCGTCCGTCCTTTGTCATCCTTCTCAGTTTTTAACGACCTTCGGACCTCGCGTTTCGTGCTTCTCGCAATATCCGTGACGTCAATTAAAAAAAAAAAAAACTTCCCTCGCTTTTCAGTACTCTGTGTGATATTGCGTCGACCATGTCGAACCGATAGCGCTTCCGCGTCGACGATCGCGACGATTTTAGAGTTTTCTCGGAATACTGCAAATAATGCGTTTAAAGATTAGTCAGAGTTAAATGTAAAGACAACGTCCGTGTTAAGATATCAATTCTTCGTAAACAGAACTCTTAAGTTAAATGTTAAAATGACATTTAGTGGCTTTTGTTTACATGTGATCAATAATCGGTAAAAGCATAAACAACTTAATAATTTGAAGATGCATTATTCATTAGCTATTCAACATGAAAATATGCAACTCGTATTGGATCTTTTGTGTGTGTGTGTGTGGGGGGGGGGGTGCGCGCGCGCCTGTGTGTATGTAAGTTTAATAGTACAGCTTGCGATATAATTAATCGATAAGAACAATACTCTATTACTAACTATACTCTATCTGTGTTATGTAAACTGTTATACAGCTATTAATGCGGGCCAGTTTTATTGTCCATACCTTTGACATGCAATCGACATAAACTCATGATATTCGTGATAATTAGCGACACGTGATTCCCACTCTTATTTTTCGAGCATCAGCACGTGGTCGATCGACGATAAAAAATTTCAAAATTATTCGTGCTTCATGGTAATACACAAAATTATTGATCTGTGTATCATCAATAAATTTTTTTTTCGAGACGGCGTTTGAAATCAAATAATGTCGTCATTAAGACAGAACCGATTCGCGCGAGAATGTGAAGAGATTATTTTTATAGTTTTTGTTAAGTTGACCGAAATGTCGGATTTTACGAGAAATATTTACGAGAAGGGAAGGCTTGTTATAGCGTTAAATTATACATTATGATACACATTGTACATTTCCTCATCTCTTCTGAATGAAAATTGGTATATAAACTAGTAATTAGCTTATTATCTTATTAATAACTTCATTTTCAAATGAATGAAACATGGGAAATCTAGATATTTGGACGTTACGTTGTATGAATTCAAAGTTGAGCATTCTGCTACCCGAGTTACGCGAAACATGTATATCATATTTGAAGAGAATAGAATGAACGCACAGGCCAACAATGGTTGAGCAAATTTCCGGATAGTTGAGCAATTTTACCGGAAAAAAACAATACAAAACTTAAAGCTATTCAAAGAGCTATTCCTTCAGCCTTTTAAAACTAAAATCCCGGGGCTTTATCAAAGAAGAAATTTACAGTTTAAAATCATGTTAGAAATAATATTTTAATTCAAAGTACCTAAATTATATATATTTTACGATTATACTTTACAATTATTAAAAAGTGGTCTCTTTATTTTTCAAATTCGACATTTTAGCTGTACCAACCCGAAAAACTCTCAGTGAGAGTTTTTAGATAGATTGTAATTTTAGAAAAGTATTATAAAAATAAATATATAAATATATATATATAAATAATAGAATCATTGTATTAAATAGGAATTATACACGTCATACTTCACAACATTGCATCTTCATTCAGATATGATTCTACGAACATTTCTTTCTGTCATAATTTTTCTCGTAAAAAAACAGAGAAACATAAACATATGTGCAAAAAGATTTGTTCGACAATCATGTATCATCAGTTTATTTAATAAATAATGCATGCGAGTCCGTTTAAAGCATGATGACGTATCGACGAAAGTCAGCGGATCTCCTCGAGCGGAGAAACCTCCGCTTTGACGCCCAACGATCGTGATGTGCTCCATCTCTCCTATTTTGCCTCTCTATCTCGCGATAACGGTACCGATCTGACGGTTGATCTATTATTGGCATTACCGTGCGATCTACCGGGTGTGTTCGCCATCGTGATTTAAACCCCGTTGGGATAATCAAGTGAAGTACACGATAGAGCTCGTGAATCACTGTTGATTCCCTTCGTGTATCATCAGCGATCGCCTTATTAGATTTACGAGAGCCTCTATTACTCGCGCGATCACTCATTATAGTGATTAGGCCGGGATACAAAGATTTCTCGCTCCCGCTAATTTTAGTGTGGAGAACGGTGTCTTCCACGTAGGATGAACGCTTCACTGGATGTATCCGTCTCTGTATCAGATGGACAAGTTTACCGTAAAACGCGATAAGACATTCCGCAAAACAGCTGCACGCAATAAAATTGCACTCGACCTAATTTTATCGCGAACTGACGTAATTTCAGCTTGCAGACTGCGATCGGAAATCGAGACGTACTTACGCGAAACATCGCGCAATCGTTAATGCTAATTTTAAGATATTTAAAGGAGATTTGTTGCGGCAATTAGAGATTTATCTACTTTCGCATTTTCTTTTTTTTAAATTTTTTTCTTATAAAAATGAATTAGATGTTTTTTTAAAATAAATTATTTCGTCCTATAAACATGAGTCCAATTCGAAACGATTATTCATTTTTAAAATTTATAAATGATGATGCAATTTTTTGAAACTTTTTTTTACGGTAAAAATGGAACATAAAAAAAAAACACAAAAATCACATAATATATGTATGGTGCAATCTAAAATGGATTGCGTAGCCGCTTGAAAAACATTATGATTATTCCTTATTTCACACACGTCATTAACACACTGTATTAATTCAAGTATTAATTTTTTTTTATATTAAATTTTCCTATGACTCCATGAATAAAAATCTAAAAGAGATCCAATAATCTCGATGGTCAAACAAAATGGATAACTGTTTGTGAATGAATAACTGTTTCGAATTGGAACCATGTTTATAGGACATTTTTTACTTCAATTTCACATTGACATTAGAAACATCCTTCCTTTGTACAGTATGTCTCGTAACACTCTATATATTAATTACTCTTAATAATAATGAATTTTTGCGATGTCGATTCCAGGACATGCGAAAGGCAGAGGGACGCCGACAGGCATAACAACAGGGGCGAGGACGACGACGAGGACGAGAATCCTCTGGGGAAATGGCCTCACGCCCTCAGTTCGACCCTCGCGTGTCTCGGCTGCACTCTGGGGCTCTTTAACATTAGCAGATTCGCCATTCTTAGCGTGCAGTTTGGAGGTGAGTGCCGTAACGCGTGCGCCAACCGCAAGAATGCCGCAAACGCGTTACAAGGACTCCGTTAAAAAATTCCATCGACTTCTTTTTCTCTCGCGATGCAACGGCCGTGCGTGCGAGACGATGACAAAGGAGACTTTTGAGGCGCGTAATTTTTTTGCGAAACGGTTTCAGAGAGAAACTGAGACCGGTCACGTTTCGACGAGGTCGGATTTCAGCAGAAAAAACGCGATCTCTGTATTTACTCGTGACTGGAGAGATTTATGCGCGGTACTGGCGATCGAACTTAACACGGGACCATATACGGCTCTCAGTCTCGCGAAATTGTAGATTCCGACATATGCGGCGCCAAAGCAAAACAAGGCCTTCCGGAATAGCAGATCGACAGAATTGTCATAATTGATAATTCATATCGTCCTCCGTAATGTCGGTAATTAGTTCCGCGGCTACTCGCGAGAATAATGATCGATCTTTATTGAAGAAACGGTCGAGACCCCGCAACGACGTTCCTTGATCGTTTTCCTCCGTCACGCGCAGGATTCTTTACTTCTTTACTTTTCTTCTTCTCTATTTGCAGACGCCTCTTTTAATTCTTTATCTCTTTTTTACAGCAAACTTCATTGTACAGTTCCTGATCTTGTCCTTCATACTGGGCATCCCGCTGTTGACACTGCAAGTATGTCTCGGGCAAAGATTGGCGGCCGGTTCCGTGGATATGTGGAGAATATCGCCGCTTTTTCACGGCGTCGGGATAGCTCTGCTCACCGCGCAGGCATTCATCGGTATCTACAGCATAGTCGGTGTATCATGGATGTTCGTGTACTTCAGGTAAATTTGTGATGCGAAAATACATCTCAAAATGTATTTCCTAGTGTCAGACCATACGTGAGATTCATGGTTCGAGATTCGCAGTTCTCTATTTGTGTGAGATTTTCAAATAGCGTGAATGGGCATATTCGTCGAGTTCGCACTCGTTATTTACTATTCGTCCTGATTCACCAGCGGAGCAATTTTTTTGCGAAAATCAAAGGACGCGGATTACTACGAATCAATCAATTTGAATTAAGATTCATATTTATTCGCAAACATTATTTATATTCATAAAATCTATCTACTTTATATATCTACTCTATTTACATTTGTGTATATTATTTTTAAACGCGCATTTTTGTTAATGTTAATAAAATACTGAAGATATATTATTTTTAATAACTTAATCGGAGTTTAGTCGATATCTTAGTTCTGATGAAATTTAGCGGACAAATTCGTATTTTTTTATATTCTAAGTTTAGTAGATCAAGAAGAAATAATGAAAATCGCAGAGCTGTCCTAGAAAGTCGGATTAATATATGTACATATTTGCGATCTCGACGTGAGGATCTCAATATCTCTTTCGAGTCTCTAGGCTCTTTGTCGCTTGCAATATCGAAGTAATGTCATGCCATGTTGATCAAGTAGGACAAAATGCGTGGTACATTGATTGCAGAGATTCGTTCATCACGAAGCAGGACAAGTATCGATGGGCGGAGCCGTTTCTTCTCTATCGAGACGACAGCCGTCCCACGTACAACATCACCGCTTCGTACAAATTATACGAGACTGTTCCGGATTACTTCAGCGGTGCTGTATTACAAAGACATCATTTGAATGAGGCTAATCCTGGTGTCGTTACGTTGAAGTTCCAAGTGGCCTTCAATTTAGCCGTCGTGTGGATGATTGTGTTTGTTTCGCTGAGTAAAGGTGAATTTTCTCTTTTTAAAAGAGACATGGATCTTACGAAGATTTTTTGTGCTGCCTTTTCTCGCCAGCTTTGCGTGAAAGCTTTTTTTTTTTAAACATCGCATTGATTTTTATAAGAAAACAGAATAGAAGTATAGAAAGATCTAATTAAATAATTGTTGGAAAATATTAAAAAATGTATATGTCGGGGAGCGTTTATTTCACATGACTTTGAACTTTCGTTCAATGCATCATAAAAGATTAATTTTGATTATTTTTATTTTTATTTAGGACTGAGATCTTACGGAAAAGTTGTATACGTTTTCACACTAGTGCCCGTGTTTGGCACGTTAATCCTTTGCACGAAGCTGCTTGGACTCACTCCACCAGGCTCGCTACATCAACTTTTCCCCGCTACCGTTTGGAGCGAATTTTTTATTAATGGGAAGTCATGGGTGGCTGCCTCGAACGAGGTCTTCCTCACATGGGGTTTACTCGGTGCGGCCGCTATGCAGGTATCGTCGCCTACGATCATATGATGATTATTTAACGAGTACAACTTACTTTCTCCTATGATTATTCTTCGATTGATCGTAACACTTAAACGCCACGATCGGTAGCGACTCATTGGAACACTGACAATTTCAGATAGCGGCTCATAATAAGCACAAGCATCTCCTACAGCGAGATACGAGCCTCGTGATAATCCTGACGTTTGTGGTTCTCCTTCTCGGGGCTTTCCTCGCGAATACCTGCGTACAAATCCTCAGGCATCACGGCTACGTCTATACTACTAGTTCCTTCGGTAAACACAGTTGTTTTGTATTACCTCGAGCAATCGGGATCATCGCGCATTCGCACAAATTATAATTCTCGGACGATTTCACAGAGAGAATATCAGGGTATACGTTTATGAGGCTTGCCAATCAACCAGCACCGTCAGGGTACAGCAGCACGCCGGAGAGATTCATGTCTCACGCGTCGTTTCTTCTTGGCCAGCGCGTAATACGACCTGGCGCGGACACGAGTGTCGAGTCCGGATACCAGGTGTTACGGTTAGCCACTGAATTGGTGCCCTCGACGTTGGCATTGTTAGGCACCGAACAGGTGTCGCCGTTCTGGGCGGTCCTGTTTTATTTCATTCTCATCTTATTTGGAATCGCACAACAGGTACATACGCTTTTCCCCATATTCGATGAAAGAGATACTATGAGATACTTTATTAATTACTTTATTAATATGCGATAAAATATAATCGTCATCTTAATGATGAATATATAATCAGGGAAATACTTGAAAGTTTTATCAATATTTTAGTTGGCGATTTGGCATTGTGTAATAACCGGTATAATGGCGATCAATACAAAAATGATGAAACTCTGGGAGACCACTATCACATTTTTTAGCTGTGCTTGTGCCTACGTACTCGGATTACCTATGGCTACGGAGGTATGTTGGAATTTTTTATAATTCACTGAATCGGAGATGATAAATCTTTGATGGATTTATTGTTTCACTAAAGATATTATTTAACAGAAAATAAGATTATACGAGAGAGAGAGAGAGAACACACAAATATTTATATCATTATATAATTATATATGAGTCACACACAGAGATTTCGCATTTTAATTTACGTAGTATAGTATGTTAACATGATACGCGTGTGACATTTGCTATGTAACTTGAATATACCTGTAATGTTATCTCTGTCTTCGGATAAAACTCTTATCAGATAGAGCGCACAATCTTTCATTCCAGAGAATTGTTATCAGCATTTTAGTTCGTTCTAGAGTATTAATATTGCAAGTGCGTCCGTATTAAAACGAAAGATGAGTAATAACGTTCATTCGGTAGTGCGTCGCAGCGTGCCTTGCTATTTTTGCAATGAATTTTTGGAAGAAAAATATTTAACGGAGCATATAACGCATTGCGCGGCGGTCTTGGAGGAATGTCCCAACAAATGCGGGGTTTACGTTCCTCGTAGGAATCTTGAGGTACACAAGAAAAAAATGTGCAATAAAGGTACATCGACAAAAAACAGCCAAATGAAGGACATCCAGGATTCGGTATGGAAAGAAAAAGTGTTCTCGATATTAACGTTATTGCGTTTGGCTATCGATCAGGGGGAAAAGGAGCGGATTCGTTTGCAGGATGATCTCTCTAGAAATTTGAGCCTACTGCATTCTCAGCAGGAATCTCTTGCCGCGTTACAGTTGAATATCGAAGAAGCAGTCGAAGAATCTCGTAGTAATCACGCGGCACTGAATCGGAGATTGAATACTCTAGAGATGATTACTGACGATATGCAGCATTGCACTACCTTGAATTTACGACAAATCTCCGAGCAGCTGAAATTGTTGGAGGGAGAATTGACCGACGACCAAAGCAAGCATGTGTGCACACCAAATGATTGGCTTCAGGAATTGAAAGATCTAAAAACGTTCGTCGCTAAGGAGAGCATACGCGCGAGCGATATATGGCAGGAACATTTGCAACGTGTCAACGATTTGAAATTGGAATTGGAAATGAGATGTAAGAATACAAAGGAATTAACATCTAAGCATGATACTTTGACAGAAAAGATGAATAGCTTGTCAGGAGAAATCTGTAAACATTCTGAGAGCATAGCCAAACGAAAATCGGAGATAAAAGGTCTGAAGTTTCAAATGAAGGAGAATCTGAAATACATCGAAGAGCTAATCGTGGAGAATTGTAGACCGGAACCGTCACTGAATTCGTGTTCCTGCGAAGGTATAGAGAGTGCTTCGACGAATGGCCGTGTTATATGGCGAATTGAGCGTTACAAAGAAAAGATGAACGAGGCGAAGGGGAGCGATTGTGCGCTTTATAGTCCGATATTTTACAACAAAGAATACGGTTACACTCTGAGAATGGAATTGTTTCTGAATGGTAAAGGACAGTGGAAGGATCGTCACATTATTGGATGTTTGCGTGTGGAGAACGGAAAGTGGGATCCTTTGCTGGATTGGCCCTGCGTTCTCAGAGCCGCTGTGATTCTACGAGACCAAGACAATCCCGCGAACGATGTTAGGAAAATCGTAAAGACTGTGGGTCGAGATAAGAATGACTCAGATCCCGATAAGGAATCTGGACTGTACATGTTTATTCCCCATACTATACTGAGCAGATACTCCGGTTATACCAAGAATAATGTTATATTTTTGGATATACAAGTGAAAGATATAAAAACAAGCGCTTCGACAATGTCATTAGTAGCTTAATAAAGTGTAATATTTCTAACGATAATAATAACGATAAAATTGATGATGACAATAAATGGTAATCATTTTAATGGGAATATATATTTATTTTTATTATTATTATTAAAAAAGTATAAGAATTATATCTAATTATTATCTCTATAATTATATAATTCTCTCTCTTTCTCTCTTAAAAAAATTCTTATTTTTATATGTATTCTCATAATAATTTTAATAATAATTTTAATAAAAATATTACTTTAAGTTTTATCTACATTGTATATTATTGTATGTGTTTGCAGTTGGGTATTTATGTTGTGTACTATCTCGATTACACCGTCGGCGGGGTATGGTGGATAATTATTTTGTATCTAATACAAATCATCGCAGTGTTTGCGGTTCGCGGGCGACCGCATACCGGCGAGGCGGTCGTCGCCGAGTTATTTCCACCGACCGGGCGATGTCTTAGGTATTGGGCCGGTCCTCTCCTGTCCTTCTTGTGGAACGTTGTTCTCCCTGTCACTTTGGTGGTAAATCAATTTTTATTAAACGCAACGAAGTTATTGGATCACAGTCGCACGCATAGCGTCACTGTTATTGTACTCCGTAGGTTCTGAGTATCACAATATTCAAGAGCAGCAACTTCTGGGAACTGTATTCTTATCGTCGCACGAACAAAGATTACTGGGCTGTATGGGCAAGGCAACTCGGGACGGCGATTCAGCTGATACCGATGCTCATGATACCGGCAGTGGCTGTCATACAGACGTGTCGATACTTGAATCGCGATGAACCACCCGATATATTCGATGTAAGTATTCTCATTTGCTGTGTATTGCCAGTTTTTACCAGACATCCTGTGCACAATTAACTGGATGTTACTAGCACTTACGCTACTGATTAATCTACTGACTAACATCTTTCATACTATCTTTCTGTTCTTGCTGATAGAACGAACAAGTGGAAATAACAATAAATCACTGTGAACAATGTAACGGCGTAAGTTTTCACTAATTTCTGTTTGCATTAATATTGTACAACGTATGTGTTGTAACGATACTTTGTGTACAATTGCGATGTATATAATACGTTTCTTAATATTAGTCGCTGTACAAGTAATTATACATAAAGATGTTATAAGTAAAAAATATCTAAAAACACTCATATTAAGTATGTCAAGTATTTTCAATTCCGTATTCATTCTCAATAGAACAATCTACATTATTTTTGCAGAGAATTCAATTGCTTTATCGACCACCGATGGAACCGGAGGATTCTCGTGACACGCAGACTCAAATTGGAAACGACACCGGCACCAGCTTGCACGGCAACGGGATCTTGCCTGCCGCGACCACGGAGATACCTTTTGAGGATCCGCCGCCGAAGTACACACCTCCGCCGAGTTATACTACGGCGACCGGGGCGCGGATCGCGAAGATGCTGCGGCAGAGCTTCCGGCGGAGTGTACGGAGGATCGCCAATGTGTTGGGGGAGAGCAGCGCGCCGCGGCAGAGGCCGGCGTTGCAGCCGCCGCCGCCGGATTACGCGACCGTCCTGGTGGAGATGAACCAGAGCGGCGTGCCGATGTCGCGCGATCATGTCGCGATTCACGTGTTGTCGGAACCACGGCCGGACGTGACGAACACCAGCGGTAACCGACACGGCATGGATATGTCGGCGATCGAGCGCCGTCATCGGCCGAATACCATCGACCGCACCAGCAGGATCGGCGTCGCGAGCAGATCGCGCACGATCGAACGCACTCACTCGACGATCGATCGTGGTCGTCGACCGTGCGCGAATGCTGCGCACACTCTGTCTGGCTCGAACCTGACAGCCGCCGATGTGGCGAATCTGTTGCGTAGCAGCATACGCAGGGGCACCGCGAGGACGCAGCAGTCCCTACGTAGGAGCTTTTGTCACGAGGAACCGACGACGGCGGCGTCCGTCGAAAATCTAGTCGAGGCCGCTGCGCCTATCGGTGAGGACTCTTTGATCCTATCGAAAGACGCGTCTCTAGTCCCCGGCGAACAGATCGACGACCGCAATTGCCGCGACGGCGATGATCACGACGGCAACGATGAGAAGAAGACTGCGAACGAAATGGAGAGTTCCGTTTCTGTGATATAGACTGATATAGACATCGGTGCACGAAACCGACATTTCGGATCAGGTGACTCCAGTTAGCGATTCGCTGCCTCTCTAGAATGTAATTCCTATCTGTAATATAGATGGAGAAAAGACTTCATTAATCGGAATCGACGTTGGTCAACGTCAACGCGATCGGTTCGGACAGCCTCCGGTGCTTGGATCATCTCGAGATTGTCGACACTTTGATCCCGTGCCCGAGCAACTGCACGCGCTTGTTACTACTCCGAAGTATCTTTGTGTTCTTACTGTATTTATTTCTTGATATGCGATGCCTATACATACATATATGTTTCTTCGTTAAACGTTTAGAGAAAATAATGTTTTTGTGCATAATATAGTCCGATGCACTTCTGAATATCTCGGATCTTTTGCATTTCTCAAAGAGGTATACGATTTTTAATCCCTAGAATGCAATTTTTTTCTTGCTGAATAAATAATATATTCGGAAACAGATTTAATTACAGTTTTAAATAAGTCATGTAAATACGAGCCTTTTGTTCTCTTTAATAGTTAAGCAAAAGAGAATTATATTGTTAATAAAATAATGCGATATTTGTGTTAAAAAAATATATTAGTCTCTTAATTCTTGTATTGTCTCTGGAGATTATATGGAAAAAAAGTGACTGAATTGTGTGTGTATGTGTAAACGGAAAGACGTCATAAATCTTCCTAGCTTTCTCGGTTAGAAACTTAAGCCTAATTTAAATTCGAGAATATTTAATAGAAACTAAGCAGTGCGCTTGAAATCAATTTGTTTACGACAAAAATTGCGCGTAACATCTGTGTACTCTCGCGTGTGTTCGAATTGAATAGTGTTCATCGTGATTAGTCCATGTAAATATATGTAGCATTTTAGCGAGTAAATAAATATAACATTTTTTAAAAATTACGTTATAATTTTAAATCGACTCGCTAAGTATCTCATTCGTCGCAGCCTCGTAAATGCGGGCGTATATAATCCGTCCAGCATATTTTCTGTATTTTTCCATTGTGGATCGTCACGAGAATGATTGTCGCGGCAAGCTAGATCGATTCATGATGATATCTTCATAAGAAAAGAGGTATGCCATTGAAAATATTCAGTCATGTATATATCATAAGCGAGAACAAAAGATCTCGAATAGCCAAATCTGTCGAGAAAAAATTCTGCAAAGTGTTCTGCTGCAAGTTTTTCGACAAAAAAGTTACAGAGTTAATAGTATCTGGCATAAACTTTTGCTTTTGACAAAAATGCTGACAGAAATTAACAAAATTTGTCAATGAAATATAATGGTAAAAATCAAACAAAATTTGACGTGCTTTCTACACAGTTCAGCGCAGATTGATGACTGAAATAGAATAGAATCTGCGTTCAACAGATTTTCTACTCGATTTCTGTTCACCATTCTTCTTGTGAAATTATGGCAGGCTCTGCCAGCGAAACACGAGTTTAATGCGGACACAATTGATACAAATTTGCTAGCAATTTTTCATCGAATTTGTTATCAATCTACATATTGACATATTGACGGACAATTTGCTTACTGGGATTATGCATTGTATTTCCTCGTGATCTTTCATCTTACTAGCGTTAAACATCCGGATATAACAATTCTCCGTAAATGTAATCGCTACCTGATATTATGGACCACAATAAAGTTTTTATGTTCTTGTAAATGTCTTATCGTGATCCTCCACGCTGAGCTAAGAAAAGGATTTGCAATGAAAAACTTGAGTTTAATTTTAACACGATAAAGTTGATTATATATATTTATTGTATGTACATATTTACATATTTTGCTGTTCCTTTGTATTATTAGCTGATAATCTTAAAACTCTCGTATCGTTTCAAACCAGAACAAAAAATAAGGGAGGGTATATCCATACGTTTAATATATTTTTCAAAAGTTGAAATAATTTACTAATAACATATGAATCAAGCACTTCCTTGGTAAAAATTTTTCTTAGAATTCTTCATATAATTTTTCTGAATTTCTAAATAATTTAATTTGATTACTTTTTAGAAAAGTTTTCAGATTTTTTATATGAATTGGAATACTTCAGATATGCCAAGAAAGCAATCCCATTTTAGAATTTTATCTATGAAGTGAATATAAGTAAATTCTGAAATATTCTAAGACTTCTCTCATTTTCTCTAATTTCCGAAAAAAACAAAATTTGAAGAAGTTCAAAGTGATTTTTTAGAAATTTTCATTATAAAAAAATTTGTAATATGAAAAATTCTTAAAAACATGAAACGAGAATATTTTTAGAATTAGAGCGTTCTCTTTATATGGTCAGATATGTTCTCTTTTACGGGATCCACGAGTAATTTATCTTGAAAATGAATCTGCTCGATCGGTCGGAGTTAGTGAAAGTTCATTTTGGTTCGTACTTTCGTCAAGAGTGTATTGGCGCTCGCGATCGAATCCCGCCTCCATGGGAGAGCAGAAGTTCGTTCTTTGTAGCTGAACTCTTTGTACTTTTTTTTCTCTTTCTCTCCAACACTCTGATTATCTATTTACGTCACTTTAAGTGTAAAAAGTATAGTGCAACTACAAAAGAATGAAAATAATTTTTGGACGCGAAGCGATGTCATTTCATGGTGCTTCGTCGTCGAATTTCAGGAATATGATCTGAGGCGGATCGTCATGCGGCTAAGATAATCGACGAGATTAATGTGATCCGCGTGTTCGTAATTCAAGGCACGTCAGCATTTCGCACGTCGACGTTCCCGCGAGACATGCGAATTGCCGTCCTGTGAGACGGCTTTTTTCGCGACTTTCTTACCAGGACCAAGATGCCAGAACGGATCGAGATTGGTACGTGAAACGCCGGCTTTCACGGCCCGGCCGTTTCGCTCGCGATGTACGAATCCACGCGTTCACATTATTTACACGATGCAACGTAATCTGATTACGAAGTTACTTAAAAAATATGTATGAGCAAGCATCATGTAGATTGTATGAATCTGGAGTTGGCTGAGAAAACAAGAGATAAAAAATGTACAATTTTATAGCAAAGACGGAGTAATCTAAAATAATTAAAGATTAAATGTCTAGTAAATGTGCCGAACGACTTTCTTGAATCGGAGACACTTTTATTAAAAAAAGCATATATAGAGTTCATTGCCGATTGTAAATGTTTATAGTCATCGAATTCTACATTTACATTGAACTATTATCCGATTATTGTTTATAATTAATATATATATTATATAAAACACATATATTTATATAAAATATACATTAAGTTAAAAGTATACATAATATTATATTTATGTAGTATTTGTTATTTTATGTTATATATATGTTTTATCATATTGCATTTGATATATTTGTTTACTTAAGTTTCTCCAATTCTAGGTGTTATTCCAAATAATTTAAGACATGAGGAGACTATAGTTCAAATAGCAGAAGCTCTGGACAATCTGGATGATGCTGTCTCATATATATTTGATTGTATTGACAGGAGGCTTTCGGAGAACACACAGAGGTAAAAAAAGGAATTGATCTTTTCATTTTCAGTATGATCAATTATATTTGTTGTCTTGTTTAATTGTGCATTTGCTCCATCCAATGATAACGTTTACTAAAGAATAAATTTGTCTTTAGATTGACCAACATTAAAGAGAGGGCTATGAAGTTGGAGGATAGATTGCACTATTTACAGACTAATTTAAATCTGAAAGCTGTAAAAATGTATTCTGCTGCTAAATATCCGGCTAATCACATTTACAAGGAGTATCGAATGACCGTGCCACCACAGTGCAAGCATACCGCTTCTGTACCAAGCATTTACAAGTGTTCCGTACCTATAAAGGATATCCCAGAAGCGTATTTATCTTCTAATTGCAAGACAGAGGACGGCCAGTATGCTGCGAATGTCAGCCTCCAAGAAAAGCTCCAATTTTATCACGTACGATCAAAGGCTGACAAAAAAGATAACCTTGAGGATGACGTGGAACCATTCCCACCGCAATTATCCTCAGTTAGTGCCCTCCTACTATTCGATAGCTTGGACAGCCCATATGAAAAAACATCCATGCGATTATCACGTCAATCCACCGACAAGCAGCAAATTGAGGATGCCCCAGATTCGATTGTACAACCGTGGCTTTCGTCAGAAATGGACGCATCTTCCAGCTATTTGTATACCCCGACCCTTGGAGAGGTCAGATTTTCATATTATACATTAACTTATTTAACATATATGTCAATTGAAAATATTTGTACTTGTGTTTTTTATTTTGAATTTATGATTTTTATAGAAAATCTTTACGTATTTCAGGTTCCTCAAATAAATGTACCGTTAACACTCCCAGATCTACCAGGCATTGTGGATGATGAAAAATTTGTGCTCGATCTTAATTCCCAAAGTCCTATCGCACCATCATCTGCAGTCACGACGCCTACCGTTCGTTTAGATCTACCGACGCCAATCAGTGACGAGAGAGACTCTCGATCGAAGACGGAAGATAATGCTCCACACTTGCCTGTTCTAATTGAAACCACACCCTCCTCGACAACTGCATCATCACCTGCGCTGCCTCCTCCACCTCCTATAGTTACTGTAAATGCAAATGGTACCATAAGCAACGAAAAAATCAATTTTCAAGTTACGGCATCTCCTCCGCCGCCGCCACCGCCTCCACCACCACCACCACCTCCACCGCCACCGCCACCGATTGCAGAACCGACTGTACCTGCATTAAATGATGGTTCGGAGAAAAAGGATAAGACACCGAATCGTCCATCTGCGACAACCACAACGGACAATCGTTCCAATTTGATGGCGGCGATACGAGACGCTGGCGGAATAGGCAGAGCCAAATTGAGGCCTACCGTACCGGACGAGAAGAAGCGTGATCGGTGGTCTTCGGCTTCGGTCGGAGGAGATCTGATGGCGGATCTGCATGCGAAACTAGCATTGAGACGCAAAGGTATTGCCGGTTCGACGGTAGGTGCTTTAGAAAGAATGTCGAGTTTGATACCGCCACCTCCGAAACCGAATGAAGCGTCCGCGTCGGACAGAAATTCTGCTGCCAGCGAATACGACTCTCAACCCGATACAGACGACTGGGAAGAGTGATTATTGCTGTTGCGATAATAGATAGAGCAGCGTGCTATGAAACAAATAAAGAATCATGATAAATGGCTTAAACTATCAGTATCCGCGCGTGAAAACTCAGGGGAATTTTTTTATTGGATAATTCCAATAGAGCAGAAGAGGATAGAATCATAATATGCAGATTTAGATATATTAATTTTTTTATTGAACAGATCTGAAAACTATTCGGTTTTAAATTTCACTTTCATTCCATGGCTATACTTATATTTTTTCTATAAAAAAATAATTTGTATTAAAGTCTATATAGTCTATATCTGAAGAATATATAATTTATCTTATAATTTATAATTTATCTATATTGAAAATATATGTTGAATATACAGTATTACAATAGTTTGAGCAAAATAACATTAAGCGATTATTTACAGGTGAATAAATTTCCATAGGGATGATAGAAAAGAACTGTTATATGAAAGAATAAGAATAGAAAATTTTATTTTGTACGATAATACATTTTCCCAGGAAATTATTTTATTATTTCCTTACGTATATTTATTTCGCGATCGTTATATATGTATATTGTGTATGATCTTTCTCAGAAAGTCTTGTATATAAAGTATATTACAGAATTAAAATTAGTCCATTAAAATCCTGATTGTACATTTTCTAATATATAGTGTACAATATACGAATATAACTAATGTATATATACTGTTATGTTAATAAAGTTTTATATTCAAACTATATAACACAATACATTTATGATCTTAAAATTTGCACATAAACCTTGGCTATTGAGCAGTCTTTCAATACATACTTAAGACTTAATATCACGATTCGTGATATATGATATGTTTATAATTGGACATATATTTGAAACTTTTTATATAAAACAACACTTCTACACAAGTATAATATATACCCTGATATACTTTCATTTGTTTATTTCTTACATACACATGTAAAAAAAATAATTCGAAATGATTCTAACATTTTATATATATCGTCAGTTTGAGATTCATTCTCGAGATAGCTGCGGAGGCAAGAATAGAAGTATGTAATCTATTTTTGTCGCGATAAAATTAATCGTTTTGCATCTACCGAGAATGAATCGTAATGTAAGAGGAGCAACGGATATCGACAGGCAGACCATTTCCCAAAAATGTTATAATATCTAAACTCTATTACACGGATTAAGTTATAAACTTGGCGCGATCCAGTTCAAGAATTTCATGCAAATTTCAAAGCCCATAAAACAGGCCGCATTTGCTGGGAAAGCTCGTAACATAACGGGTACAACACCTTTGTAAAGCGCCATTGGTCCCTCGTTTTTCATCAATTTAACAAATACCTCGCGTATTCCATTTTTGTACGTGCCTTCTGGTGCTGTATGATAATAAATATTATTATATAGTTATATCCGTTAATTAATTATAATTCTAATAGGCTCCAAATTAGAATTTCGAAAAAAAAAGAAGAGTAAAAGTGTATACGTACCAGTCTGCAGACGGCTTTTCAAAATATCAGGTGGCATTCCCACCAACCAGTTTGCAATGCCTGCAAAGCCGCCAGCCGTTATGGTAGCCAGTAAGCTAAGTTTCCCTCCTTCTGGAGTAAATCGTTCTTTTAGATATTCGTATGTCAGAAAGTACATTCCGCTAGCTGGAATATCTGAAAAAAGCATATAGAGACACAGTAAATTAGAGATTGCTCAAGTATCCTTGCGCGAACCGAAAATGGTATATAAACATTATGTAGAATTAATAATAGCGAGTGAAGCGTGTGGGTTGGCAGATAGAAGGCATCCTGTTTGATAGGAAGCACATCAAAGCACATAGATAACAGTTAACAAAATCCAGTTTCCTTCGGGCTAGTGTGCTGGTTCCAAGTATCGTGCTCCATTTCAAAATCATCATAAAGTGAAACAACATGTCATTTGTTCTCTTGTTCTTTTTCATCGTCTTGGCGTTGGTACATACAAATTTTAACACCTTGTTGTGCGCTTCATTAATAAATCCAACTTTGCTTTCTATGTAATTATTTTGTATACGTGACGTGTCGACACATATATTTAATATATACGTAATACTAATATACGTAAAATGACTACTCTATCAAATTAGATTCAATGTTGTAAGATAGATTAAAAACTACAAATCTATATAATTTAAAATATTTTGTCACAATATAAAAATCGTTGATTCAAATTACATTGTATTTAGGATCGGTATATGGGACAAATTATCGATATCGGTGATGTGTGGGAGATCAGATGCCCGCAGGAATGTACCTGTGAAATCCAAAAGTATTCCGATCTGTCCCTGCATCAATGGGCTGACACGAACAGGGATAACAATCAGGTATGAGCAAACGACATGGATAATCAAAGTATTCATTTCCGTAATTTAACGCATTCAACAGGATACACCTTCCGACGATGTTGATTTTAATATGAATGACAATCCAATGACTCACGAATTGCTGAAAATCGCAACATGCGTGATTGTTGACAACCCTGAAGAACTTTTGACTAAACTTCCTTCAGATATACAGGTCACATGAAAAGCACATATAATTTCATACGTTTATACCTCTCTTTTATTAACTCATCTTGGCGTTTCCTCAGGTTCTGACATTACTCGAATCGGGCAGCGGGGATGTTGATATTCTTTTGCAAGCTACTACATTCCAACGATTCACCGAATTGATATCGCTAGATATTCAAGGGATAGATTACAGCGATCCCTCCAGAAGAAAAGAGGTGAATAATCATACAGAAAAAGGCGGCATTATTCTCGCATCTGATGCAATGTATTCTCTGGGATCTACTTTACTATATCTAAATTTGGAACGAGTTAAATTATCGAACTTAAATTTGCCAAATAAAGACAAGGCAAATCTGGTGATCAAGCCAGTGAATTCGCAGAAAACAGAGATAATCGACGAAAATCAGATGCCTGCAAGCAATACTAGCCAACACAAAGGTCACAGGCTTATTTTTCTGAGTCAGCAAAATAACGAAGATAAAGAGATATTACCATATGATCTTTATAAACAAGAATTGGAAGGCTACAGAGAAAATGTTGAGCTGTTTGCCGCGCTCGGTGTGCTAACACATTTAAGAGTATACGATTGCGCCCTGAAAGATATATCTTGGCATATGTTTGACGGCCTAAATAGCCTTCTTTATCTCTCACTGGAAAAAAACAGTCTGAAATTCATTCCTGAATTTTGCTTTTACGGTACACCGAATTTAAGATCACTCTCACTGGCAAGCAACGAATTATTGACGCTAAAAAGCGTAGACCTGGCAGGATTGCTTATGCTAGAACATCTGGATTTAAGACAAAATAATTTAACGTTCCTATCGGAGTTATCGTTTCCGCCTTTCCCAGCACTCGTGAGCGCTGATTTCACAGACAACCCTCTGGATTCTATTTTTCCAAGGTAATGAGTAATACTGTACGCAATGTGTTTCCGCGATTAAATTGTATATTTATTTCAGTACCTTCGAGATCATGAACACGACAATAAAATTGTATCTCGGAGGTATGTCATCGAAACTGAAACTGCAGAAAAATTCGTTATTGGGTCTACGTCGAGCCGAGATATTACACTTGTACAATCTAGAGATACCTGTATTAGAACGTTTCATCTTGCAAGGATTACCATCGTTGACGCATCTCAAGATGCGAGGAAATGTCACGAGCATCGATTTTGACGCGTTTATCGATCTTATTGATTTGTTGGATCTTGATTTAAGTCATTGTCATATTCAGCGAATTTCTATGGATACCTTCTATGGTTTGGAAAAAGTTAGGAGAATTGATTTATCGAATAACAATCTTGAATCTATACCGCCTGGTTTATTCACTGCTCAACAGCAGAAGGAATTGAGAGAAATTATATTTACAAATAACAAATTAACTTCGCTACCTTTAGATTTCTTTAGAAATTTGAGATTGTCAAATAAACAAACGCGTATACAAAATATAAGATTGGATGATAATCCTTGGGATTGTACATGCATCATGATCAACTGGAATCCTAATCTGGTAACTATTATACTTGATCTCTGTTTATTTAAGCCATTTGTAATAATGTAATTATAAATAGAGAAGAAATACAGAATATATCTGATAATATAAATAAACAAATATACAAAAATCATTAACGGCTTTGTGCAACGCAGGTAAACAGAAATAAGGAAACAGCTCCACGCTGTTCAACGCCAAAACGATTACAGAATTGGGGGGTCTTCTATGCATTGCGCAAAGGTGGTTTACAATGCAGAAGCCCGAAGAAAAGATACCTTCAAAAGCAGAAGACAAGAAGTTTTGAAGAGGATAACAATATCAGTTAGCTAATCTCTCTTTTTAAATTGTATGTATATATAATATACGCAAAAGATTAATAAAAGAAATATATTAAAAATTTTTATATCGTCTTTTTAATACGTTGATCGCCACATGACCTAAATCTGGGTAACGGCTATGTTTTCGTGGAAGCCCAATTGGGTGACGCTTTTCTTCGTCTAGTTAAACAGGATTTTACAAATAATTTGCAACGATTTTATTTTTAACACAAGTATTTAATAGTAATAACATATTTAATAGTAAGTACAAAGATTAAAAAAATATTATTTTAACAAAAATATATAACGTTATATTACTTCTTATACCCGTTACCCGAATTTCCATGACAAATAATGCTAAAAAGTATAAAATTGTATAGAGACTAAGAATTAAAAGTTAGAAAAGAAATTGCTTTTTAAAACAATTCCAATTACAATATAAAAGCAAATAGATTAACTACAAGCATATATACTGTTAGTCCGTCACACTGCGGTGAAGCTTGAATTTGGGTTCCACTGGAAACATATTCGATTTTCGGGCGATCAACGTGTTAAAAATATATTTGATCCTTTATTTTAGGATAAATATTAGTACATACATAATAAGCTTGCGGAAAAGTTACCGTTTCATTTCTTCTAACAAATTTCGGTTGGTATATGCAAATATAATATTTCTTTAAACATAATTTTATAAATAATATATATGATTTGAGAACCGTGTGTAACATTACAAAATATAAATCATACCTCTTAACAATGTAGCACAGGTGCCTTTGTAGATACTTCTAATGCCTCCTTCTCGATACAATTGTTTCGCACAATCCAAAGGTCCACTATACTTTGGCTTTGTATCCGCGTGTTGTATTTGCAACAGACATTTGATACGTTCACCAGGTGCCATTATAACAGTCGTGAATATGCCACTAAATGCGCCGGCATAAAACAATTGCAATGTCGTGAGTTTCTCATTTGGAACACTTTGTTGCAGCTTTTTCCCAACGCTGTATCCAAAGAAACTTATTGCAAATATCGGAGCTACACCGGACAATGGCGCACCCATGCCTGAACAAACAACAAAATCATATTCTAATTAATAATTTTTCTCTTTCAAAAATATCAAACCTATAAAATATAAACTTCTAAAGTCACAAACTATCCTTACTTACGATAACTAAAGATCTGATTGAGTTATTTAAATACTATTTATTTATCACGTTACATAAAGTTTTGCAAATTCTAAAATACTAAAGTGTCGGCCTCACCTTGATGCAGTTAGAGTCAAAGTGCAGTCGATATATTTATAGCAATAGCTTAAGAATATATAAAAATATCTTTCTAATCTTGACACTGAAATTGAAAAAGCCTGATGTGACAATAAATTTGTATAATGTTCAGTGCAAACATAAGTACCCTTATATAAACCACGTATTCCCTCTTTGGTAATTGTTTTCTTAGCACAGTCCCATGTACCAGAATATAGAGGCAATTCATTAGGTCCTGGCACTGGCATCGTCTGAAGCCGTACCTGTACATAGAATAATGTCTTACACAAATGTCTTGTACATAATTCGTACAGAAGACAGACTGCAATATTTAGGAATGTAGCTAAGAAAAGAGAAATCAGGAACATGCCAACTCAACATTCAATTTGATTTAACAAACTGGTCCATCAAAGTGTAACCTCACCTTTATGGTGTCCAGAGGGTGGCCAGCTATCACAGTGCATACTCCTCCGAATCCACCGCTTAAGAAATATTTAATGGGGCTAACGTTGTCCGACATGATTATTGTACAACTGGAAGTCTGTCAGCAAAAGTATTGAAGAAACAGTTCTAAAAATCAATGGGCAAGCCAGGGGTCAAAGTACACCGGCAATTGGCCCTTGACGTATCAAGATCATAAATTCCATTGATCGGTCGTGACGTTTTTCACAGTGTTTTACGTAACTTAATATACGTTCGTATTTATATTGCAATGACATCTTAACAAATGTGAAATAAGAGAAAAATCGATACAAATGCGTATCATAAGCGTAGAGACAACTGATCTGTTCCTTCGAACTGTACACTATCTGCACTCGAAAAATCTGAAAATCAAAATTCCGATCAGAGATATGAATGATTTTATTTTTGAATTGTCGGACGATTCCAAATAAGAATTTCTTTTAATATGATTTTTTCCTACAATTTCGATTTTTAGCTTGTCATCCGCACATATTATATCTTGACTTTCTCTAATCGTGACTTCTCGAAATAAAATTTTATTCCTCCATCGGTTAGTCGCGATCTCTGTTCAATGAAGCGCATAATAGAACATTTTCATTTGCGGATTCGAATTCAGCGCACAAAAGACTACTTTTCTCTTCTAAATTGCAAAAAAAGTTAGACCATGCAGACCTGTGTAAATTGTATTTACATTTTTGCAATATCGCTGCGCCTCGAAACTCCATCCAAAAGAAGCGTTATGATTTCTGTCGCGAGAGTACACACATATGTCGCGACACATATTTCCTCGACATTTCCATCGACATTTAAATATGGCGACGAGCACGCGGCACTTTGCGCTCTGCGAGTGCAGTGTCTCTAGTCCCATATTTTTAGCCTACGCGACAGCTGGCGACACGTTGGCTGTTTTTATGCAAATGTAGACGTCGTAGTGTCGATACAATTGAAAATGTAGGTTGCAAATGTGTAATAATTATTGACGTTCGACACGTTGATGAATGCATGCCATCGAGTCGGCTTTGGGTCATCCCGGTTTTTTCCTTCCGACGAAAGGTACCGCACATTTCATTTATTTATTTATCGGAATTGTTAGCTGAAAATAGGACAAGTTAGTTCCGCGTTAGCGAGTTATGCAGCGGCTAAATTGTCGATTGTGTTTATTTCTAAAATAATTCGTGTCGTTGATTTTAAGATTTTTGGGAAATTTCGTGTTTTAACTCCGAAAAAAATAAAAGAAACAGTAACACACTTAAATTTTAGATATATAATTTGGGGAAGATGAGGATCGTGCAATTTAGAAGAAATCGCTTGTTCCCTATATTGATTGGCAGTACCCTGTTGCTGCTAGTTTTGTACATTCTCCTTAATTTCTCTTCGGACGATCATATGAGTAATATGAAAGAATACTGGGCACAGAGTCTTTCTGGAAAGAAACAGGTAAAGTCTTATTTTTAATTAATATATTATCTTTTACATGTTTATGCTAAAAATTTGTTACTGTGACTTCTAGTCTTACATATATCGATATATCTCCCTTCAACATTACACAGGTACCGGTGCTTGTAGAAGGTTTAGGAAATTACGAGCCACGTGATGTACTGGTTAGATCTGGACCTGGGGAAGGTGGTAAACCACATGTTTTGAAAGATGATCAACTGAACGATGTCCAGCAATCAGAGTCTGAGTATGGTATGAATATGGTATGCTCTGATGAAATCTCCTTGTCAAGATCGATACCGGATACCAGACCTGCAGAGTAAGTCCTATCTCATATAGCTAAATAGTATTAATTTCTAATCTATTTTTTAATTTCCATGTTTCTCTTTTTTATATGATACAGATGTAAGAATTGGGACTATCCAGAAGAATTACCACCTACCAGTGTCATTATAGTTTTCCACAACGAAGGTTGGTCTGTTCTATTGCGAACTATTCAAAGCGTCATAGATCGTACCCCGTCAAAACTACTTGAAGAGATTCTTCTTGTTGATGATTTTTCTGATAAAGGTATACGCCTGCGTTGAAACGTGACAATTACAATACTTGAAATGTTCAATAATTAACATATGTGATAAATTAATACTTTTCAGAGAATTTAAAAAGTGATTTAGATTCCTATATTGGAGAACAATGGGGAAGTAAAGTTAGATTACTTAGAAACCATGAAAGACAAGGTTTGATACGAACGCGATCTCGAGGAGCGCGTGAAGCTAAGGGTGAAGTAATAGTATTTTTAGATGCTCATTGCGAAGTCAATGTGAATTGGCTGCCTCCACTTTTAGCGCCAATTGCTGAAAATAGGTAAAATAATTTAATTTATATTAGAAAATGGACGTTTTTGTAACTTTTTGAAAATTGAAATACAATATCAAGTATAATAAATTCTTGGTTCTTCTATTACAAGTGATATAACTTTTTTTTTAGAAATGTAATGACTGTTCCTGTGATAGACGGCATTGATCATAAAACTTTTGAGTATCGTCCTGTATATCAAGAAGGACATTTATACAGAGGAATTTTTGAGTGGGGTATGTTATATAAAGAGAATGAATTGCCCAGGCGGGAAGCCAAAACGCGTGCACATGATAGTATGCCGTACAGGTGCAATTTCTTGCTATCTAGTTTGTTATCTCAATATTTTTTCTTCAATATTTATCTTATTTATGTACAATTTAGATCACCTACTCACGCTGGTGGCTTATTTGCGATAAATCGACAATACTTTTTATCATTGGGTGGATATGACGAGGGATTACTCATCTGGGGAGGAGAAAATTTCGAACTATCCTTTAAGATATGGCAATGCGGTGGAAGTATTTTATGGGTACCATGTTCGCATGTCGGACACGTTTACCGAGGTTTTATGCCTTACACGTTCGGTAAACTTGCTCAAAAAAAGAAAGGACCATTGATAACAATTGTGAGTAATCTATTATTTGTAGATACAAAAATATATCATGACCAAGATAAATAGTTATAAAGTGAATTGTTTCTATAGAATTATAAACGAGTTATAGAAACATGGTTCGACGAAAAATACAAGGAATTTTTTTATACAAGAGAACCTTTGGCCCGATTTCTCGATCACGGCGATATATCCGAACAATTGGCTTTCAAGGAACGCAAGAAATGTAAAAGCTTCCAATGGTACATGGATAATGTGGCATATGATGTGCTAGATAAGTTTCCAGAGCTGCCACCAAACATTCACTGGGGAGAGGTACGTTTGATCAAATTCATAAAATAAATGCATACATTTAAGTTTTCAACAAATTTTATATATAATTTTTGTATTAAATAATGACAATACTTTTTTAGCTACGAAATGTGGCAACTGGATCATGTTTGGACACTATGGGTCACGCACCACCAAGTCTCATGGGTACTTCCCATTGCCATGGGTTTGGAAACAATCAAGTAATTTGCAAATACCTTATTTTTTATTCTACCTCAATCTATCTTTAATTTCATTATTCCATGCTTTATTGCCTCTAATCCTGTAATATTTTTCAAATATTTTTTATTAGCTTCTCAGACTGAATGCCAAAGGTCAATTGGGTGTCGGTGAAAGATGCATTGAAGCAGACGGCCAAGGTATAAAATATTCATTTTGTCGTCTGGGAACTGCAGACGGTCCATGGCAATATGATGAAGTAAGTTTATAATTATTATATTTTTTGACGATAGAAGTTTCACAAAATTTCATAAACAAAAATTTTACACGAATGTTATCAATGTTAATTCGTGCATTTGCAGAAAACAAAGACTCTATTACACAGAGTACATAAGAAGTGTATGGCACTTCATCCCCAAACTCAGCAATTATCTCTGAGGCCGTGTGACATAAACAATACTTATCAACAATGGAGTTTTCATCAAGTCCATCCACGATGGTAATATGGAAAAGAAAAACCTTTCTATTTATCAAAAATTTGTAAATTATTTGAGATTATTCGTAAGAATGCAAAATTTATTTAGTAATGTATAATGCAGAATAGATTAGTTTAGCATTCATTTGCGACTAATTCATTAGTGAGATATAAATATATAACTACGAAGTTGAATATTCACATCGAATAAATATCTAAGAGCTATCTCGGATTTTCTAATATCTATCAAGATGTGAAAGTCAGGAAGAAAAAAATTCACATGAAGTGCAAAAAGTAAATTTAATCTATGAGCTTAAAGTGTTTATCTTTAGATATTAATTAAACCGGTATTTGAATATAAAACTTTTTATGTAAAACTATCTTGCAATTACAGCATATTGCTTCCTTTTTATATTGACTGATAAACTGTAATAAGAAACTAATGTTTAATAACATTTATACATACATATATAATATATATATATACATATATATGAGATATACACATGTATGAAAAATATTTTGATACATGATCTTCCCATTACTACTGCCAAGATTTCTTCCTATTTCTAAAATGCATCAATTTGTTAAAATTTCACTTAAATTTCATTTTCTTTTAATTATTGAATGCCATAGGACAAGTTGATGATTTTTTCTCACATATTTGAGAAAAAAATAAAAATTGATATTATGATACATAAAAATTTATACCTATTTCTAAATAAAAGTTGTAATTTATATATGAATATTATATATATATCTGCGTGAGTTTTATGCGAGAATGTGTGTGTAAAAATTTATACATAAGAGACATGTACATTCCAGAAAGTTGAAAACTTATTACATATTTATAAGACATTTTTATTTTTATACCAGTTGATTAAATTCCTCATTACTATTGTAAAAACATTTTACACGTTTAAATAATCGGTGTAATATAGAAGTATTAATTCTAATATTATTAAAATGAAATAATTAAGAATTAATATTATTAAAAATACATATTTTCTCTTATTTTGCATAATGAACAGTCTATGTAAGTTTTTTGATAAAAATCAGGAATATATTCTTTGTTATCTTATTATAAAATTACAGTCTAAAATTTTATACTTTTTAATGTTTGTTTCAGATTTATATCTTTGCGTATTCTTAAGAATTTCTTTTTATTTTTAACATATTTTATCCCATATTTTTTATTTTTATTGATCAAATAAACTAAGATGATTGAACTGATTGAACTTTTACTGATCAAATAAACTAAGATGATTGAACTAAGAAAAACGATTTAGCACAACGATATAGCAATTTATCTGCAATATATATTTTCTTCGAATATTGAGATCTCAATGTGTACAATTTTGAGATTTGAAAAAACTACGATATAAATGTACTTAATAACATTTATTAGATTATTAACGATTATTACTAATTTAAAATCAAATGATTGTGCAATTGAGTAACGCAAAATGCAATATACTTTAATATAGATAAATATATTTTATTATATGCAAGATGTACTTAACGTTTAGATTATATTATTGGCCAGAGAGAGAATTTTAGGAGAATTGTATGAGATTATATTTCGATTATATTAAATTATTAAAAGAATCAATATGTATGTACTATATGTATACCTTTCTTAGATAATTAATATCAATATTTACAAAAATTTTTCAATTTATCATCTTTTTCTTTTAAAAACAAGCTAGAAAAATTTGGAATAATTTTTCCATTTAACGATTTTATACGCACTTATGTTTTATACGCATTATGTGTTATACGCATTATGCCAAAATAAATACAAGTTACAGTTTCATACTGAAATGTTTCAGATATTTTTTTATTGTTCAATGTTAACATATCTAAAAAATATTACATTATGTAAAACTTTTGCAAGAAGCATGTACAATTGTAATCATTAATACATAGACTTTCATAATCAATGAAACGAATGTGATGAATGTGTGCACAAATCTGTAACAAAAATGTGTTACAAAGATAATAAGACATTAAATTATATAAGTATATAAGTTATATAAATATGTATTGTTAATTATACTTACTGCAAATACAGAATCAATTTTAAATCGTATCTCATGACTTATTGAGTTGTATTGACAATATCGTCAATTTTCAGTATACTGCGTACAGTTTCAGAAGCAAGAGTTATTGAGCTAATAGAAACTAGCAGAGGTTGAATCACGTTCTCCTCCAATATGTTAGTGATGGCGCCTTTCCGAACATTAATTCCTGCTGTTATCTCACCCTTTGCATGTCGATTGCGAAGTTCAGTTACTGTAGCTATTGGATTTAAACCTGCGTTTTCAGCTAACGTCGATGGAATCACCTATAATTTATAAATTACAAGATTATTAGATATATTAATTATTCCAGGCTATTATATATCAATGTAATTTGATATTTCTAGATAAAATGGAATGCTTTTTGGATGCTGAAGTTTAATGATAGAGCAATTGCCTGTCAAGAGTCACTCTTGTTATTTGCACATGATATAAAAAATTTTGAGTGAAAAGATATTCCACTATGATAGAATAAGGAACCAAAAACAAAAATAACAAGATAACTAGATAAATCAGTTGATCCTTTTTTAAAGAAATTGAAATAATATAAATAATCAAATATTCTTGAAACAAAATCCACCGACAAAAAAACTATAAAATTTATTTAATACTAACCTCAAGCGCATTTGCAAAGGCTTTGACACAATATGCATTAACTCCACCTAAAGTCACTGCATATTCTCCCAATTTTAATGCCAATTCAATCTCTGGTGCTCCACCACCAGCAATCAGTGCTCTTTGCTTCACTAAACACCGAATAACGCACAAGGCATCATGTAATGATCTCTCGGCTTCCTCTAATACTAATTTGTTACTACCACGTACGAGAACGGTGATCGTTTTTCCATGATTTTGGATTCCTGTGATCTGTATAAAAAAAATATATATATACACATATCATTTGTTAACTTATATTGATAATATATTTTAAATATAATACATTAAATGAAAGAAAGATGATGTTTTATATTGTAATAATTTTAGTAATCATTTTCAAAGTGCAAAGCCACACCTTAACAAATTTTGAATTTCCAGTTTGAACTTCTTCGCAAAGTTCCGCATTGACAAGATTTTCAGGAACAAAATGATCCAGCGATGCGATTGGCCTGCAACCTAGCGTTTTGCACACAAAAGGAATATCCTCGCGCTCCACATCTTTTATTACCATGACTTTAATTTTGTCCAAGAAATGTATCGCAAGATCGCTAACAGCGTCGCGCAAGACGGATTTTTGCACAAGAAGTACGTTGCAACCCGTTTTCTTGATTTGTTTTACAATATTTAATATGTAAGCACGTTCCTCCTTCAAAACACGATCCATCGCTGCATAATCCGATACAATGACATTATGATCCATCTAGAAATTACAAAAAATTGATTATCCATCTATGCAAGAGATCTTTGAAAACAAATATACTTATGTCACATTATGTCATAATACTTACATCGGTTTTTGGTGGTGAAATGCAAAATTGAATTAAGCCAATTTTAGCTTTCTCAATACGTTTCGGGCCATTAATATTACAAGATTTCTGGGTAAATATTAATCCATCTACTAATTCCGTATCTTCAACGGTACCTCCTAACTTCTTTATTACTTTAATATCCTAAGAAAAGAATGTATGTAAGCAAATCGATTTAGTTCACTCTCTTAATCTATTAAATAATATAATACAAAGAATTTGCTCTTACGTTTAAGTCAACTGATACTTCTTTTCCTTCTTCTGTAACCTTTAATACTGCGTCCACAGCGAGTGGTGCAAGAAGACTAGATTGTTGATGCACAACCTAAAGTATATTAATAATAAACATTGAATTATTACTACACACACACACACACACACACACACACACACGCACGCACATACACACGCACACGCACATACATACTTTTAGATTTACTTTTATATACAAAACCTGACAAAATACTACATGATATATATATATATATATATATATATATATATATACTATGATATATAACATTACTATCAATTATATTTTTAGACATACCTTGGAATTAAGAGATGTTGCTGCAACCTTTACAAGAGATTCTTTGTCTGTTAAGTCCACAGGTATAGACATGTGCGTCAGAATTGATACTGCTTTAGATGCTGCTTTCTGAAAAGCGTCGCTGATCGAAGTGGGATGAATGCCTTTCTGTAATAAACGTTCTGCTGCTTCTAACAGTGACCCACCTATCACAACGACACTTGTGGTACCATCGCCAGCCTCTATATCTTGAGCTTTTGACAACTCGACGAGCTAAACATAGAATATATATATATATATATATATATATATATATATATATATATATATATATATATATATATATATATATATATATATATATTTTCATGAAATTTAAAACAAAAAATTTACTTCTTACCATTTTTGCAGCGGGATGGATCACATTCATCTCTTTCAGGATAGTGGCACCATCATTTGTGATAGTAACTTCTCCGTTACTAGCTTGAATCTGTTATATTTGCATATATGCAAAAATTAGTATTATGTGTACATATAATAATATTGTACTTAACTATACATAACTTTGTTGAATGAAAGGAATAATAAATAAATAAAATTTACCATCTTGTCCATTCCCCTAGGTCCAAGGCTTGTGCGTATTGCATCGCTGACAGCTACAGAAACATAATAATTAATATATATATAGCAATCAAATCATAGAAAACAAGTAATTGTTATAATTTGTTCATCTTGCAAATAATAAAAATGTGAAGATTACCTCAAAAATTGTTTTATAAACATTTTTACTAAAGCGTGATATTCTTATAGAAAACATACTTCTTTCATACTACTTTATATGATGTTTATCTTTATAATTTAATATTTAATGCAATGCCTCAGTATAAAGAATAACTTTTTTAATGAACATTGAGCGCATTTAAGCTGGCAATTCGCTGAACGATTATTTGCACTAAGTGATCAACAAGCAGTAGCTTATACATTAGCGAACAATGTATATTTCTGAAATAATACAGACTATAATTTTTTTATTGTTAGAAAAACTATGCTAAAAATCATTGTTACTATAAAAAAATAATATATTCCTATTAATGATGTATAGACTTTCATTCTTTTGATAATACTCTTTACTGTTTTTGAAAGCATTTCTATTATGTAACTGAAAACTACTAAACAAGAGCATTATGAACATATAAACAATATTAAATTCATAGTATAGATTAAAAAATCAATAAAGAACATTTATACTTTAAATTATACTTTAAAAAGCAAATAAACAATCTATATAAAAAATTAAGTAGTCAGAAAGCAAAGAGGCATGCCAAGCAGCTAGGTTAGCGGCTAACAATTTTTTAATGCATTTGCTCGACGAGCTGCTTTGCCGGCTCGAATGCGCCCATTGCTATATAAGGTAACATTTTCCTCAGCTTCACGCTGAGGTGTCCTCCATAATTGATCCAACTGCGAGAACACGTCTCGACATAATCCGAGAAAGCGCCGTTCGCGAATCGTATAATCCTACCTTTGGCAGCGTTGATGTTGCTACTGCGAATGTCCGCAGGCTTGCTCTTGTCCTTGTAAGCCTGTCCATGAGACCCACGGTTGTCGCCATTCTCCATTGGCTTTCTCATCATGTTCTTGGTCATGTTTCGTCGTCGTTGACGATTCTTAAATAGGTTAAAAAGAAGATACGATTTTGTCTCTTTCGAACAGCGTAGAAGCCAATTAACGCGATACTCTACGATTCGCGATTATCTCACATTCAATAGCAAAACGTCGATATAAAAATGTCGCGATGTTCGCCGAGGACGAGCACGTCGTATCATCAACGTCGCGAGCAGCAAGCCGGATTTTTCGCGCGTGCGCAACTCTACCTGTTTCTCGTAGTTGCACCACGTTACACCTTGTGCTTAAAATGAAATAAATAATACAGTCAACTTGGAGAAGAGAAGAGAAGAAAAGAAAGAAGATAAAAGTTCAGCTTCAAGGAACAAATGTGGCAAACCTATAAGTTTATTTATTGCTGCACTGGACTTTCCGTTTTTGCAAATTTTAAACATAACGTATATCTTTGGTCTGTTCTTTTTCAGTTGAACTTTTGCACCGTTCATTTTTCTTCCTTTTGTGTTCATCGTAAAGAGAAAAAAAGGAAAGATTAACGGTAAAAAATTCAACTAAAAAGAACAGATCTCTTATTTTACTTTAAAGGCCGAACTATTCATAGTTCTCAAGTTTTGTGTGCAGAATATTTGAAATCGCGCGGTTTTAGATCTCAGACGAAGAATTGACCAATCGCTTGGCCGAATTGTTCAAATGCGATTGGTCAATTGTCTCTCCATTCGAGATCTCAGATCGGTTTCTAGCATTATGAATACAAGACTTAGGGCCACTTTTACCAACGTCGGTTAAGTTAACCGATGGTTAAAGTGTCAACCGTGATTGGTTCATTCTGGTCAAAGACAAATGCGATTGGATAATTCCATTGGAATTAACC
>JANQDE010000005.1:720464-733675 GCA_037157785.1 Cephalotes varians | reverse complement strand
CGATCGGCGGCTCGGCCGTCGAGCTACGAGCGGTAGTGGGAGGACGGTGGGCTGCGCCTCGAAAATCGGACTGAAATGTGCATTTAATTCCGAGCACTGCTCTAAAGCGGTGTCTACAATGAGAATTTAAGCCTTAAGTCGCAAGAACTTGACCAATCATAATCGATTATTCTCTTCATATTCGATTGTGATTGGTCAAATTCTTACGGCTTAAGGTTTAAATTCTCATTGTAGACACCGCTTTAAAGAAGTGACGAATGAACTATTACCTGAAAGCAAGACGATTGGACGCCGACAATAGCGTTGCATTGAGAGTGGTGGAGAAAATCTAAAATATTTATTGAAACGTTTCAAATGATTTTTATTTATAAATTATTTTTAAGTAAAACAAAACTAAAGAATACTAAAATAATTTATTGTTATCTCTTATTACTGAACTTTAAAACCTCTTTGGACAATTTATCATTATATCACTATGTTAATACAGAAGATAGCAAAATGAAAAGAATTGATTAAAAAATGCTCTTTAAAATGTATAGTAAAAAAAAATTAAAGCTATTATTATTATTAACGTAAAAAAAATTAATTAACAATAAACAATTTAAAAATTTCATAGAAAAATCATATACATATCATAATTTGTATTAAATTCGATAAAAAATATAAAACTTATTTATTACATTATAATCATTTCATAAATAAAATACGTTTATTTATTTGGCTCTTATTTTAATAAAATAATATATTCATAAGAAACTTTAAAGAATCCATAAACACACTTCCCTATTTACAATATGTTATATATAAAATTTACATATAAACTACATATAAACTTTCACGGATACAAACTCGCCAAATGTTAATACTATCGTAAAACTATTTAAAAATTTCTAAACAAATATAATATATAATAAATATTATATATAAATACTTTTTAATTTTATGAAAAATTTTAAAGCAACTTTGGAGTAATAATGCGATTATTTCAGCTCGTCGAGGACTACATTGATGATTATGAAACAACGTATTTGAATCTTGATCGTAGATTTTTGAGTAGGAAAACGTTCGTAATCTCTGGTTGGAGCTGCCCTCGACAGCCCCTATTCGCACGTCCGCGCAGAGCCGGCCCTGATGGCGAGAAGCGTCAACAATCTCCCTCCCCTCTCTAATCCCGCCGACAGAGTCAGAAGCACCTGTTGCTCGCCTACCTGTTTTACTCGCTCTGCGGCACCGCACCGCTCCGTCAGTAGTCAGTCAGTACGTCGCGCGGCGTTACGGCGAGAAGGACGCGTAGTGAATAGGTCCTTTCGCGACGTGGGATTTGCGCGCGGGCGCAAGTAAACGTGTTCGTGAAATCGTAATTCGCGGAGCGTACGGAAAAAGATGCCGCGCCGCGTTGGCGTTTTCGGAACCGACGGCTGAGACACGGGGGAAGATCCGTCCGCGCGTCGCCGTTCGAATCAATCCGGTCCGCGGCTCGCGAACGAACATCCCATATCGGTCTACCTCATCGCCGTGGTAACGCGACAAGCAGCGATTCGGTCTACTGTCCGCGACGCGTTTTACGCCGCGGGAAAGCGCGCGCGCGCGCGCGCTCGATTTTCGCGCGCCATTCGTTTCGAGTCGACGCGGATTCGCGGGTAGGAAAGTCGTAATCGACAACCATCTATCGTTGTCCGCCTGCGAAGCCTTCAAATTTTCGCATTCGACGTACGCGATCGATAGCGATACGAAAAGAGAACGGGAAAAAAAAAAACAAGCGAGAAACATACAAGTATAGTGAATCGGAGCGTCTCGCCGCTTCGCGTTTCGTCCGGGCGGATTGGTTTGCGCGCGCGAAATCATGCGACCAAATTGACGACACGACGAAGAAGGAAAGGGAGAAAGAGAACGAGGTAGAGAGAGAGAAAGAGAGAGAGAGAGAGTGAGAAGGAGAGCGAGTCGCAGAGGCAAGTCGCGGTAAGAACGCCGCGACCGGTTGAAGCCGCGCGAGAATATGCGCGAGAGACGGATCTGAGCGCGCGAGCGATGGAGGACGCAGCAGCACCAGCAACGGCAGCGCGGGATACCTGCTTCGGGGCGGGCAGCGTGGCCGGGGCCGTGATCGGGACCTTTCTGACGACGATCCTTCTGCTCGCCGTCGCCGCGTTTCTCTACAGGCAGTGGCGCCGACATAAGAGTGAGTCTCGTCTTTCAACCTGCTGATCCAGGCGCCGCGATTCAATGGAGACACTTTTACATCGGTTATCACTTTATATCGATTTTATAGCCTTCCGAAGGCTAGAGGGGAGGAGCGCACGCTTTCATAAATTATTTTATAATAATTGTTTCATGAACAGTAAAATATTTAAATGGAGTGGATTGTAATAATTATGTATATATAGCGAGTAAAATAATATATATTATATATATTTTATATATATAATTATATATATATATTATATATATTATTATATTTTAATATATATAGTATAATAATATACACATAAATAAATACATATAAACATAAAATAATTATCAATTAACCTTAGAAGGGCTAATAAGAACAATGCAATCAGATTACGCTCTGTTAACTGCGGCATTGCTCTTATTAGCCCTTCTAAGATTAATTGATTATTGTTAATATTTCAAGAACTCATCACATTAATAAATAGCTTACACTTATTAATATTGATAAAATAATTATATATAGTAATATACATATTGCCTTTTTTAGCTTTCATGCATATTTAAAGTAGTAGTTGCCAATTAATTTCCTTAAGAATGCTTACTTTCTGTAAGACCAAATTCTTGAGCTAAATTCTCTCAGTAATCATTTCGAAAGAAGGAAATAAAGAATGCGTATTTTTTGAATATATTCGTTTAAATGTTGAGAATGCACGAGTGTTTTCTACATTTAGGAATGTCCGATAAAACCTATTTTCTTTCACTCGGAGATAACATTTAAAAAAAATTGTTCTCGAAAAAAATGAAATCTTGTTTTTTTCGCTATTAAAAAAGATAGATTGCATCGTAGTTCGCCGCGGCACAGTGAGCCAACGTCATTCAGAGAAATAGAAGCGGGAGGGGATGCACTTCACACTCCGATGAGTATCCCAGTTCGCATTAATTGACGCTATTTTTAAAGATGTCTCCATTGATCCTCGATATATGTGTTTCTTTTTCTTCCGACGAATTCTCTCGTAAACCTTATAACTCGCGATTTATTCGATTCACAAACAAAACGCTTAAACGACGGTTGGATAAACGTTCCGATTGCAATTAGAAACGCTCGATTTGCGCGTCACGTTCGCTTAAAGTTGCGCGACGTGAAAAATTTTGACGTTCTGGGAAAGGAATTGAAAGTGATTTTACATGCCTTGACACTTCCCATACGAATTACTGGTATAACGAGTCGCGCGGTGCAAGTCCGCGCGAATTTTAATCGACCGGTCGGTCGCTTTAATCCAATTTTCTAAACGGAGATCAAGTCTTTGATATGGAAGACTGTCACAACGGGATACTTTTTTTTGAAAAGATTTAACAAAAAAATTTTCTTAGGAGAAATTAGAAATTATAGCGGAAATATTTTTATAATAATTCCAGTAGTATTGTCGTTTTATATGATAATTCTACTAATGCATATAATTCTAGTAATACAGTACAAGGATTACGGATCTTAAAAAAAACTTTTTTAATCGAAAATAGAAATTTTTGACAGAAGGTACGAAACAATATTTTTTTTTAATGGTAATAATCCATGCGTAATAATCCAGGTAACATTTCATAATTCAGATATTTAATGTTAGGGATGTGAAAGCTCGTTAGAAAAAGTTTCTAATGTTAGTAATGCGCGAAAAAATTTTTTCCAGTCTTTTGAACGTTATTCGACCGTTCCATTCAAATTGTTGAAATAAGAGATTGATGCGCTTCGCATCTCCGAAAGTTCGCCATATTCGCGTTAGAATTGCATTCCCCCGGCTTCGGGTTCGTGACAATCGGCCGCATTTTTGTCGAGATTTTTGCGTGGCCGCTGCCACGCACGTACGATTCGGTCGGTGAAAGTAATTTAACACGCCATGCGCCGTGGCGGAATATACCGGTATATATCTGTTGCGATATTTGACGCTGGCGAAATTCCGATGTTACACACTCGTGTAAATATTAATCGGTACGTATCTCCGATATCCTCGCGATTTCTCGCTTTCGTGAATATTATACGTTTCGTTGCCACCTAAATATCACCGTCTTTGATGGAGACGTGAAAAAAAAAACGTTGTCGTTCGCACGGGAAATTTAATAATGAAGAAGCAGCCCGCGTATTTTAAACCGTCGATTAATTTCCTCTAGGAACACGTTATTTCCCATAAGGCCAAATTCCCGGAGCCAGCGGTGACTTCGCGAACCAGAAGGGAGTAAAGAATGCGTATTCTTAGAGGAAATACCTCTGCCATTGTAGCAGCGGCGACAACAGCAACACCGGTGTGCGTGCGTGTGCGTGTAGGACGTTAGTTTCCCGGCGAATTCCTACGTACGAGCGGTATCAACGTCGTCGCGAGTGTTCGCGAATCGCGACAAGATTTACGTATCTAAGGAGAAACGCGGAAGCAGGTATATCTCCTCCTCTTCTACCTGTTCTCGTTCATCCTTGACGACGAGAATGCTCGATATTCGACGATGGAAAGTGGTGACGGAAAGTTCACAGAAGGGAACCTCCTTAAGATATATCTCGATAATCTCTAACTAATTAGCAGATATATGTTCTATCTGCTATATATCTTCTATATTCTATCTTGAATTTTACCCTAGAACTATCGAAACAATCAAAATGAATAGTTAGTAATTTTTCATTAAGTTTATATATATAACGATGCATTTTTTTGAGAGTTTTCATGACTTTTGATGTAATATATAAATAATTAATTTATACTTTCCTCTTCCTTTCCATCTCTTTTTTCAAAGATAATTAAATAAATATATTCAAATAATAAAAATATATACATATACATATCTTTGAAAAATGAAATAAAGGGGGAAATATTTAAATAGTAGAAATATACTATGAATATACTATGTTATTAATATTAATATGCAGTTAAAAATAAATGCTAAAATAAATATAAACATTAAATATATATAATATGTTTATATACTATTATAATATATATGAATATATATATTTAATATATTATTAGATATTAATATATTATTAGATTAATGTATTATAAATAGTAGAAATATATATTCGTACTATTTAATATATTAATAATATATTTATATGCGGCATTTATCATAATTCTGATTTCTGTAGAGTTTTATCTAAGGAATTTATCACACATAATCTCGAACTTAGAAAAATATAGGTTGTTATTGTATGATAAACTTAAAAAGAGGCTTCGCAATTTTATTCTACTAGATCTATAGAAGTTTTTGGGACGAAATCAGATTGGGAAACACCGATATAGGCAATTGTAAAGAATAATACGCAGATCGATCGGCAATTCCATCGATAAGTAATAGATTTGTCCACTTGAGCGATGAAACGCGCGTTCTATCATCGGATAAGAAATCTGCGGCGTGCTCTAATCCTCTCGCGTAGTAGCTTATCGTTTAAATCATATTAGCGATTTTAAAGCTTATACTTATCGCACTGTTAGAAACAACATGCTCTGTTTACTCTTTACTCAATTATTCCGGCGATTTTGAACTTCTGAGTTTAAAACGGCGAAGTAAAATTAATTTGAAGTAGATGTAATAATTTGTAAAGAGAACATGTTAAAATAGAAAAATGTATGATCTGTTTTCCTTTTTATTTTATAGCCGTGCAACTTAAGAGCTATGTTAGTATATATATATATATATATATATATATATATATATATATATATATATAATTTATACATTTCTTAGAATTCATATACACATATATTATTAATGTGTCAGTATTTCTCGATTATATAAATCGCTCTTTTATCGATCCGCTCTCCAATATTTGATTCAAAGATTTTTCAGGTCATACGTAACAATCAGGGTCCTTTTTCTACTTTCCCCTTAATTTGGTGCTCGTGCCGTTTCCCGCGCGATCGCGCAATCTCGATGTAATAACAGTCGCACCGTGAAACCATCTCGACGAACTCGCGAATGTCACGAGAGCGAGATAAGTCGCGGCTGCGACGTATCCGCTCGTAAGTCCGAGTAAGTAATTCACATCGCGGTGCACGTTGTAAATGTCACTACGTGTAGGTGGTAGGCGCGCGGGGGAGCATTATCGTTGCGAATAAGGGGGCTCGCGCGTCTCAGGCATAATCTCCGAGCCTTTCGACGCGACGCGACGTTCGCGCTTACGCGAAGGCTGCGACGTTTAGCCGCTTGCGAGAGCCCCTTGCGAGAGCATCGGACAGCGAGGATGATTTCCTACGCGGCGATTATGCAAAATGTCGAAACGGCTGAAGTTATGCCACCGCGACATGCCGCGTCCCGTCCCGTCGCGGTTTGCCCGCGGCCACGGAGACTCCCACCACGAAAGAAGAATTTCTCGTCGAGAAGGCGAGACATTCGCGAGAAATATTCGTTACAATAATTAACGATCCGTCAATGAGATGATTATTGGATAAAAGATTTAATTCAATCGAATTCGGCCGTTGAGAGAAGCGGCGAAGAGAGACGAACAATCGAATTTTACATTCTTGATGATCGAAGTGACACCAATTTCCGTGATCGGACTCCACCGCGCCATCAGGCGTCGAGGGATACGTCGACGGTCTATCTCCGGGCGGTTTGGCTCAAAAAGCGGAGGCAAGTCGATCGACCGCGCGCACGGTCTCATACCGGTTTTCTCGAGCGAAAACGTGGATCATCCCGCCGCCCGCTCGGCTATGGATTTCGAAAGAAAGGCCGATCTCAGGGGCGCCCGTTAACGGGTGGCATTGTACGCGCGCGCGTACGCTTTGGAGGTACTCGCGGCCGGCGATAGACAAGCCCGGCGAAACTGGTGAAGGTCTTTAGAAAGTGCGGCGGCTTCGGGTCCCCTGGCCGGGGGTCGTTGTGTCTGATACCGCACCGCAGGCACGCCGCACCGTATGCGTATGCGTGCGCGCTTCGCATCGCATTTTAAGACCGTGTCACACCGCGCCGCGCCGGGACGTTTATTTACGCGAGTCTTATGGGCGGTCTACGATAGGTGTAATAAGCAAAAAATTGACCAATCGCAGAATGCGAGGAGAATAATTGACTATGATCGATCAGTTTCTTACAGCTTACTTATTGACGACCCATTAAGGCCTATCCCTTGAATCATCGATTTGACACCACAAGAATGAAGACACAAGGACCTTGACTCTCGAAACATCGAAGGCGTCTCTTGAACTGGAGCATGTGAAATTTGCTGAATTTATTCCTTTCCACGATAAAATTAGCAAATCTGTCAGTCGATTCAACACTGGAATCAAAATAACTGGTTTATAAGTTTTTATAAAAATTACTCAAATTTATAACAGTGCATTTTTCCGAGATTTCCTGTTACTTTTATTGCAATATGTAAATGATTGATTGATCAATTTACTTTCCTCTTTTTTCTTTTTTTTTTAAGATATACAATATTTATACACATTAATATCAAAAATAATTGTCTTTCTAATCTTAATTATATCAAAGATAATTGCAATGCTAAACCATCAACGATTAATTTCTATTATTTAAGTACATTATATAAATATAATATATATATATACTTTAATAATTAAGATATAAGATTATCTTTGATAATTAAAAGTGAAAAGATAATCTTAATTATCAAAAATAATTGATAGATCAGGACTATTAATTTTTTCTAACCAACGATTAATTTCTATTGTTTAAGTATATAAATATAGCATATTTAAATAATAGAAATTAATCTGTATATAAATAGAGTATTTTTAAATAATAGAAATTAATCATAATTTTAATATTAATGAATTGATTTTAACAAATGGAAATGCATAAAACGGAATTGAAACTGTTGTATAAATCAGAACGCTCCCATATATTATCAATAAGACAGTAATATATAAGACAGTATACTTTTACGTGGAATATTCCTACATAAAACTTAGGCACGTCAGGCATATCACGTTTAAGAGGAAAACAAATACATTCGATATAACGTTGTAATAAAGAATAAACTGCCGACTTGTTACCTTCGGACTTTCATCTTACGTGCTTCCGTCATATCCTTGTCGGTTCGGTCTTGCTGGCTGTTATGCTGGCGCTAGACTATGCGCGATTCGTGGTGATTCGCGTCCTTCGATTTCGTCAGAAAAACCGTTCTGCTAGCGAATTGACATGAATATTGAACGAGTGCAAATTCGACGAATATTCCATTTGCATTGTTTGCAAATCTTATATGAATAGAAAATTGCGAGTTTTGAACTGTTTCCGATCACGAATCGCGCATAATCTGGCGCGAGCTTCAGATGCGCGTGATGCGGCCTTTACCTCTCTTGAACGCAAGGCACCCCGCACGCACACGCGTGTTCGCGTGCTGAGACACGCGCGGCACACGGCGCTTAACCGGCCGGTTCTCTCGCGGTGATAAATTATGATACTTTCACGAAGTTGTATGTCGGCATTGCGAAAATCGGATCGCGCGTGATCCGGACGACGCTTGCATAGGCATCGCGGCCGACGTCTGTGTCGCGAGACATTGTCGTCGCAGAAGAGATACAAACATCCGATACCGCCGCACGAAAACAAAGACACCCGGTACATGCGGGCGCTGCGCAACGGGGCACGAACACGCTATATTGGTTGCTGTCCAGCCGTCGTTAGGTTTACACGTAATGACTATCCTCTGTTTACTGTCGTGTGGAGGAGCGTATCGATCCTGTCGAATGTTTTGAGACATCTAATATGAACAAAGAAGCCGGAGGATCGCGCGAAATTGATACAAAATTAGAGCGAACGATCGAAGGGAAATGAAAACGGGACAGAGCGCGGAAAAAGAAGACGCAATAATCGAAAAAGAATGCAAAAATATTATTTGTTTCGAAATTATTACAAATTTGCATCCAAGTCCAGTTTCTTTCTCTCTCTCTCTCTCTCGCCGTCTTTATTTCAAATTTCCAAACAAAAGTTTAGTAAATTCGGTATTTTATTTTAAATTTTATATGCAATATGTTTCAAGATAAATATCAATATGTTGCAAAGTCTCGAATTGAATTTTTTCAAGAACACACTTTTTTAAGGACAATTTCTGAGACTCGCATGTCTTCTTTATTTATATTTGCGATGCAACAATATTTTGGTAATTTGGAAAAACGTTTTGTAAGGAACAAGGTTTGACTCGCGTGACACTGGATAATATTAATCTCGTCGTTAAGATTTCCCGCTTTTATATTCCGCGATCGTTTCCGCTGAAGAAAACGAATTTTTCTCCATTTTACGTACCTTCACGGAGATTGATTTAAAGTACATCGCTACGGAGAAGTAAGATAGAGTCGGTGCCGAGATGTCGTAAAGATGGCAATAAACGCATTAAAATGGCGCGTCAGGGATATAACAGGTGTCACGGCAGTGGGCGGTGTGGGCAGTGATTACAGATTGTGAAAAAAGCGAGACACTGTTTTAATCGCGGCGATTAGTCGCGACCTTAAGACCGACGCCTTACATGTCGCGAGAATGCACGTCGATCCTCGAGATAGAAGAGCGTTGAATCATCCATTCCGAAATTGTACTTTTCACATAGAATCGCGTGTGGTGCGACGAGAAAGATGCGACATAAAATTTAACCTTCACATAATTTCTACGAAATTATAGTCATATCGCTAAAAAATTATCCATAAAAATATCGCCTCAAGAGAAATTACATATTTGTAAGGAATACTGTAAACTGTCACACTCTCCTTCATTTAAAACTCGTTTCACGTAAACGATCACGGATTTAACTTCCGAAAGGATTAAATATTTCTTCCGTCCGATCGAAGGAGGATCATAGCTGCGGAAAAGAAAGCGTGCAAAGGAAATTATCGGTGACGAGAAGATGCATCCGCGAAATTCGTCGACCGCGGTAAAAGAACGACGCCCATTCGAATCTGGAACAACTCGTATGAGAATTGGTCTGTGAGTTTCCCACACCTTCTATGCGCCAGCGTGGCTCTCGCGCGCAAGAAATCTTGATGCGTTAGGAAAATGGATTAATAGCTCACCCGCGAATTACGCTCGTTGCCTACATCGCGCGCATCGGCGCGATAAATGCGCGAATAAGGATCACGTCGCGATCGAAGGAGCACGAAGTTGCGTTATATGCGGGGGATTAATTATTATTTTCAAGCTTCTTGACATCGCGGAATATTAATTAGAATGAGAAATCTAATATGAATCATCGATAAGAAAAACAAGATCGCGTTGCATCGTGCATTAAAATCTCCTACGATGTGTTGGAATGCGATAGAAACGTCCGATCTATGAATTCTGTAACTTTGATATATTTTGTTATTTTGTATTCTACATCTCTCAATACTTTTTTAATTATTTGAACATGCTCCTATGGAACGTCACTATAATACATATTATTCTCCGTTTTGTTTCCAATATTTTCAAGGCTCTGCGCACAATGGACGAAATATAATAGGAACAAGAATAAATATTAAATTTTGGAGATCAAAATTAGGACTAGAGATTAAACGTAGCGCACAATGGATACAAATAAAATATTAAGACATGTATGTCATACAGACATAATATAAATGTATTATTTATCTAAAGTATAGTGTCCTAATTTTGATTTTGATAATTTAATATTTTCCTGTTCCTAATATTTCGTCCATTGCGTGCAGGATTTAATTATTCAGACAAGAACATTACCATGGAACATTCTCACAAATTAACGGAAATAACAGTTTTGAACTCTCAATGTGTTGGCGAACGAACCGATTATTTTTAGAGATTTTGTTATCGCTTTATCACCTTTTTGTGAACGTATACGTGCTTCGGAAGGAAGCCGTCCCTCTTTACGACGACAGTATTATTCTGTTAAATACGCGGCTGCAATAACGCAAAGTGACGCAGTTCCATGAATCACGTTGTGTTCGTAATCAGATCACACGCACACAAACGCGCGCGAGGCCGCGCGCATTGTCCAATCTTCATTCACAAACGAGAGTATTGTGGGATGCATAAAAAGGGGAAAAAAAGAATCGTGCACTAGGGACCGGGCCCACTCGCTCGATGGGATTTTCGCTTTCCATCAGACGCAGAAGCGCGTTTATTTGAGCGTTTCAACTGGAGCGGCAAAGTTTCGATTAGAGCGGTAATAACGTCTTCCTGTTTGAGATAAAGTGGAGTATTCCGACCAATAAACATGCTTTTGGGACCATATCCTTGGGATGAGAGACTTAGCACACACCATCGGGCTCTTTACACAATTTCACAAACTTGCCCGCAACGATTCCTGAAATTCGGAGCTATTGTTACTGAGATCCTTAACATTAGAATTATATATTGAGGATGATTACAACATTTGGAACATACATGTATGTTAGTAAAATATGTGTACTAGATTTGAAACGTATGTATCATATAATTTATTATAATTTATTTTTTCCTTAAAAATTGAATAATTTTCTCGAAATTTTAATGCGTTATTGAAATCAGATTTGCATCGGAGTAGAATCTTGTAGCATTTTTTATAGGAACCTTACACGGTCAATAATATTGTCAGTGTATTATTATAAATACTAACAATATTATTGATCGTGTGTAATTAATATTGAGAGATTGTTGTAGAATGTTATATGTCCGAATTTCTCATCTTCAAGCATCAGTGTCGCTCTGTGGTAGGAGATATTTCCTAAAATATTTGTTGGTATACTGACAGTATATTGACCGTGTAAGAGCCTTATTAGAAAATCGTTAGAGTTTTATGCATAATTATTCGTGTTCAAAAATCGTGGTTCCTTTCAAGGGATCGAGAACAAATCCGGGTTAATTCGAGCTGATAGAATAAGATTTTCATTGGCCGCCTCAGCTTTGAGATTTATTTCCTCAAAGAGATTAGGCTAATCTTTCTTAAAATCTCGTTCAAACACGTGTGCCAGACCTCGGCCATCCATTCCGCCGTAGAACCATTGGCGAGATGTGGGCGTAGAGAGGAAAGAGTAACCGCTTCGTTACGGCAATGGTACTGTGAAGGCAAAATTGCATTGTACGTGCGGTTCCATTGAACCACGAGGTGGAGAAGGAGGAAGAGGAGGTAAAGCGGAGCGAACTCGCGGAATCCGGGCGCAGAATGCAGGACCGCATAAGAGCGCCGCTTTATCTGCCCGCGTATGAGCGAGATATCGGCGAACGGGTTTCGCGACTCGACTTTGCAGAACGGAGTTCGGCGAACACGTACGGTCCGTTTTATACCGGGTGTCCCGTGATTTTCGCAACTATCAACACACGTTTTTCCGACGAGAATGACCGTAGTGGGAATGTTGATCGATTCACCTCAGTTCTGCACCTCAGTTCAATTCCGTGGAGCGGTACTTCGTCCAACTTTTCATTTACCCGGCACTCAATTTTCATTTTATGTTGTTTCTCTTCTCCTGTTTCTTTCTCTCTTTTAATAAATTTTTCCTTTGATTTTCATACTGATAAAGGATGAAATAAAATAGTGAAGGAAAATATTTATTCATGTATCACACGATCTGCTGTTTTGAATTATTTAAAGAATAATATGATGCGTCTAATTATCATAATAGCAAGACTTATTTGACTAATTAAAAGATTTTATCAGCCAAATTTAAAATTTTTTGTAGTGATTCTGACTGTACTAATGAAAGATGCATGAAGAACGGCATTGCGTGATACTTACATGATAAATTTCTATTAAAATTCGAGAAAGTAAAATAAAAGAACGTGGAAAATTACGACAAATGGCGTGTATCCGAGCTGTGAGCTCCTATCTAAAGTAGGGCAATACGCGAAGGCTATCAATTGTAGACGATGCAGTAAAAGATAAAACCAGCGGCTGACAACCTACTGTCACTTAACACTTCTTACATAATAATAGTAAACGCGTCTCTCTTAGCATATTCGCCTTTACTCGGTGAAATCTAAAATTGTACATAAAGGTGCGGAATATCTTTGAGTTATGGAGTCTGTTTGTCTTCGGTTCTGTTAACAAGAAACACGGAAATTATTTACGTGTTATTCACGTTTTATTGAATTGCGACACATTTGTGTGTGTGTGTGTGTGTGTGTGTGTGTGT
>JANQDE010000005.1:683530-720054 GCA_037157785.1 Cephalotes varians | reverse complement strand
ACACACACACACACACACACACAATATATTGCAGCGCAGCACAATATTACTCACACAGAAAATTTTTTGGAACTTAATTGGAATCCCGCAGTTCTTCAAAAAGATCATGAATTTTAAAATGAGAAATTTAGATCGGAAGTGAATTGTTCCTATTTAATGATTTTTAAAGTATTTCTGTTTTTATTTTATTGTAATTGAACAAAACGCTTGAAATATTTTGAATATTTATATTTTATATATATATATATTTTTTTTTTACAGGACGTAAGTGTTGAAAATATTTCAACTATTTTGCTTAACTTTTTTAAAATGTTTTAATTAAACAATTGAATGTTTTAATTAAGTGCAACAATGTGTACATTGTTATTGCAAACGTAAAACATTGTACATATATTTTAGATTTTATATTGGAAACCCTCTCTTCTGTAATTATCGTATAATATCGTATACATTTATTAAATTGATAATAATAATAATTGTTTAGATCAATAATCACTTTCCAGCATTTAGAAATTTTGCTCCGTAGGATCGTATGAAAAATTTTTTTATTAATTAATATTTCTATTGTTGAATTTTTTCATTAAATTCAATACGATATTATGGAGTAGAGAGCACATTATTGAAGATGATTTTTTTCGATATACGTACTCTGCAACAAATTACTAATATCTCTTTCGTATTGATCCCTCTCTCGTCCCAGTAGACAACTGCATTTCATTAATAAATGTCTCGTAGTTCTTTGGCAGGTTTAGCATTGCTATTCTGTGCAAATTATCTTTCATTTAACGCATCCAGAAAAGAGGGAGGGGGGGATTTGTTCGTGCTATATTTTTCTATAAACATAGTAAATCTTCCAATAAGTCAACGCTCCATTCAACTGATCCCACTTAAATCCTCGATTAAAACGGATTATGACGCGTGAAAGAACGGGAGGAATAACCTTTTTATCTTCCTTCAAGATCGATACGTGGTGTTCCTCAAGCACACGGTCGCACGAAATTACATAATGAAAAGCAATCCCACGTTGCTCTACCCGGTGCTCTGCTCCGCTTGGGAATGATGAGATTGGGGACCGACGTAGACTGGGAAGATTGCTTCGTTTACGAATCTCCTATTTTTTTATACGGCGTTTCTTTTTCTTTTCAAACCATCACGCATTACAAGTCATACATCTCCACATATTCTCTTTTTTATTTAATAAATAAATTTGCCTCTGCAATTTGGGCTTTTTTGGCAGAAAGTTTGGCAGAAATTTCACTCTTAAATTTCTTCGAAATAGATGTTCCCCTCCTAAAATATCTTGTTAATGAAGTCTTAGATTTGTATCATACGTAGAAAAACGTAAATAGTAGGATACCGGTAAGAATAAATCAACATTTTTTATTTGCTACTGCTTATTATAGCTTTATTGTTCTCTATTGTGATTAGCCGATTCGTTTACTGTTTAAGTTTTACTGCTTACATTTTTCTATGTGCCACTAGCCTTAATCGCAGCTTAAGCAGTGCACGTCAATCTGTTTCGATCAGCACGGAGTCAAATTTGCACGTGTGCAACTCCGCAGAGTTGGAGAATATAAAAATATGATTGCAGACGGAGAGTTAATTTAATTTTCTACGTGCACGTTTCGCATTTAGCGAACAGGAGTATAATGTTTAACGGTTGTTTAACTGTATCTCCGATGTGCGCATGTGATACCGGAGATTAACATATCATTACAAAATTGTAAACGAAGCTAAAGATAATCAAATGCGGCCTTGAAAGAAAAGGAAAAATTGGTAAAAGCTTCCCTTCGGCGCATCAATTATTTTGTCAATTAGTTTGACGTTCTTCCGGAACTCGCGACTTGCGAAGAGACGTATCCTAGCGACAAATCCAACGAGAATATGCAATAAATAATAAATAGGAAAATCGTGATGTTCCTGGCAGAACTTCGGACTTCGTAGGGATCTTAATGCAGCTACCTCCGTGCTGCGGAAATCGTGGCGAAAGAGAACACGGTCACTCAACACGTGAAAACGTAATTCGAGTCATTCGATACTTTATTATAACGCCGAGATTCCAATGCGGCGTTTCAATCATTAGCAGCGACAACGAAACGCCATCGATGAAGGAACGTGGTATGTTTGTATGTACACTTCGCTGCGACGCGCGTACGATGTAAATAATGTAAGATGATAATGGCACGTTATCGCACGCGTTACAAGCCTGATGGTAGTGACATGTGACATGTCACATACACATGTCACTACAGTGACATGTGACTATGGCATGCGACAGTAAGCTCTCGAGAGCGCGAGATATTTTGACTAGTTATTTTGACTAGTTCTAATGTCGTAGCACAAAAGTGAGATAAGAATATCCGCACAACGAATAAAAAATTACAATACAATCGATGAACGGCATAAAGTAATCGCGAAGAGATGAGCAGTCATCGATCGTCTGATAAAATTAATAAGTCAGGACCCTATTTTTGAATTTATTTTGCATACGATATTCTATAATATACTATAGTATACGTAACGTATACTATAATATATTATAAAGTTTCGTGTGCAAAATAAATTCAAGAATAGGACCCTTATTCTCTCGTGACCGATGCATAGCATTGCATCGCGACTCGATCACGTGGGCACCGATCACAGGGGCGCGATAGCGAAATGCCGCTCGATCTTCACGATATTTTTCACGATGTCACGATTCATAAACTCACGCTTATTCCGCACGCGTCACGTGCGTATTCCACGCGGGAATTCTCACCGCATTCCCATTTTCCGATTCGATCGCGAAGCGGAACAGACGATTCCGTACATTTCTCGTCCTGGAAAGTGGGTGAGAAAACGCGAGTGTTTCCCGTTATTGCTCTTCCTTCGATCGTAGATACGTCGCCGTATCGTCTTCGAGACAAACGGACAGACGGACGTTCTCTCCGCGGATGTGAGAGAATATCTGACCCTGTCTTGCGGTCCTCAACGCGCGTTTCAATCGTCTCGCGGCCGCGACACGAATATACGGACTTCGGTTAAGGTGTCTCTTTTTTTTTTTTCTTTTACGAACGCCACGCCTCGCATTTCTGCATAATCACGGCTGTTGTCATTCCCTTTCCCCGACGTGCCGCGCCACGAACCCCGTTCTCTCTTCTCTTCCGCCGTGGAGCCGCCTCAGGGGGGGCTCCGATCTCTGATACCTTGAATAACTCCTTTCCCCCGCTATCCTGAGGAATTCGAGTACGCCGCCCGTACAATGTAGATAGATCGTAGCGAGCGAACCGGTGCATTATCAAATGCGTCTCTAGTAACGGTGAGAGAGAGCGAGCTTAGCGAGCTACACGTTTACAACGTTTACAGTGTTGGATTGTGAATGATACACAGTCGAGTCCATGACTCGTTACTGTTGTATCATCATCACGCTTTAATCCTTTCACGATGAGTTTATTGAAGATTTTACAATCATTTAAATGTTTTTGTGTACATTTTTGTCACTTTAATAACAATTGAGAGACGATCGTTTTAGGAAGAACTTTACGAATCTTCGCTACGTGTGTCTTCTTTCATATTTTTTTAAAATTTTGCACATATTTTTACGTACATGCAAAAGAAGAAAGATTTACATTTATATAATTCAATTATCCGTCTTAAGAAAATTGACTTATTTATATCATTAATATTTTAAAAGTTAATGAGTAAGAATGAATGGTTTAAATAGGATTTTGGAGAATTGCTGTAATTAATGAATATAAATAGAAGGTGGATTCTAATGCGAGCAACGTTAGCGTCGATGAAACGAATGCATGATAAAACGAATGCAATCCAGATTAGACAAGAGTTGATAACGTTCACCAACAATTTCTGAATCTACAGAACGTATGGTCTACAATATATGTATAGTCTATAATAGATTACCAAGCGTAGCATTACACGTTCCATGACTGTTCAATCTTTGTTTATCCTACAAGCAAGATCGTTACGGTGGAATAAGACGTTGCCCTTAGAATATTTGATTGTCGATCGGCATAACCGTTAATGATAATAGTAAATCATCAAGTCGTTTTTGGAACAATTGCGAAATTGCGGCATGTTTAATAAATAAGTTTAAATAGGTTTAATAAAATCTATTTGAAGCGACAAACATACGATATATATTTCCGGATTAATTAATTAATATGGCAATTAATATGATGAAAAATCGGTTAGTAACTATTTTATAGTTATTGTCACAATGTCAGTAAATATTTATAGTTCTACCAAAAATATATATAGTTGACACAAAAAATGACCATAAATTATAGTGATATCTCTTTCTCTCTCTCTCTCTCTCTCTCTCTCTCTCTCTCTCTCTCTCTCTCTCTCTCTCTCTCTCTCTCTCTCTCTCTCTCTCTCTCTCTCTTCAGTGTATCTATTCGCGTTATTTAAAATAACGTAGTTTCGGTTCAAGTAAAAACTGTTATTTACATATAATTCGGGATCGTAAAATGTTGAGTTACGTGAGAAAATTTCACATGTATCTCCTTTTTTATAAACATGATAATAATGCAACAAGCTAATTATTAGTTATAAAACTGTGCCAGACTTTGATGCAAAATATTTCGATTCTGCGACTCATTTTGATATGTTCGTCGCCGTCAAAGCGACACCATCATGTCTATCGTAAAGAATTAGATCGAATAAGCCAAGACATCAAATTCGATCTGCGGATGACGATGAGTGATGATCAACGATGAATCGACGATATTACTTATCGTCACCTGTACTATCATACGGAGCATGCCACTCAGACCTTTGAGAATAATCATTGAATCAGAGATATTAATCTATAATACATTTTATTAGATTTTATTAGATTTTAAGAGACATTGGCCATAAAAAAATCAAAAGAGCGATCATAAATAACAAACACACATTTAGGAAGTTAATCTAAAAAACAATTTGTAGTGATATAAATCATTTGAATAAATTTTTATCAATCTCTTTCCATCATTCGTCGATTTATAGAAAAGATCGACAGAATGAGACGAGATATTGGAAAGAAACCTGGGATACGCTAGTTTATAAATCTTTCCGGAAATATATATCAAATGTAAGTTCATAATTTACCAAAATCTATCACTCATGAAAGAATTCACACGTGAAGTCCGTTCTGGGTCTTCGTTCGGGTCAAGAATACAACGGGTGTCACATCAATTGATTCCCGTTTTCCCCGCTACACTTACATCCATCTTTGGACCATCGGTGGAACGAGGTGAAGCCGATGATCGTCACGTACGAGACGATTTTTATGGCGCACCATCTTTTTCTGCGCCGCGCCAGCGACCTCGGTCGATGCGACGTGACCTTGAAGAATGGCGAACCGGCCGTGATGCGATGCCATGCGATGCGGCAGGTCCGTACCTAAATACCAGATCACTGGAGTGTGGACGGAATTGCCTGAGCGTGCTGCCTCGTCACTCGAGTTTCTTTTCGTAATTCACGGAAAGTTGCGCAAGGCTAACAAGAGTATTCGCTGGTCATTCCTTCCTTCGACCGCATCATCGAATTTTTCTTTTCTTTCTTCAAATAAAAATCATGCTTCAATTGATTACGCGGCGAATTTTCCCAGAATTTTCTAAGATTTAAATGACGCGCGGAGTGAAGCCTATTTTTTTAACTTTCCATCGGCAAAATGTGGTTTTAAAGACACGGTTAATTTTTCGATCGTATGTGTGAATTTTCTTCGATTTAAATCTAAAAAAAATTAATAAAAATCTGTAAAAATACAATCAAACTTTTATTATAATAAAAATTCGTTGAGTTTTCATAATACAAGAATTTTTCCAGATTTTCATACAGCCCGGAATAATAAAAAAATTTGCTCTGATCTCGAAGACTCATGTTGCTGACGAAAGGTGCAAAATTATACATTGCCAACGAAGGATTAATTATTTAGGCAGCGACAATCACATTTAAAGAAAAAAAGGAATATCTTTTTATCTTTTACTCCTTTTTTGAAAACATATAAACATAAAACAATAATCTAGTATCAAAAGATTCTATCCAACAATCTTTATCTACGCGAACGTCTTAAATCTGCACCATTTCGCATCGGCAAGGACGCGTTCTCGAGTAATCGCAGCTCGCATGATTCATGCAAAATTATGGTTCCACGACTCCACGGACATTTCTCGAAGACGTAATGTCGTAATTATAATGCCGGCTGCACGAATTGATTATTCATTTGCGGAAAATATCGCATCGCAATTCGTTCAAGAGCGCAGTGTTTTATCGAGAGAAGAAACGATTTCATGAAATATGGAACACTTTAAATGATTCATTGTCAACATAATCCACATAGATAATTTTAATTTGCAAATAAACTGGGCTACACCCACCACGCGTACCACGCACTTTGAAACTCGCCCGAAGTAACCGGTTTTATCACCGTTATTTAACACACACGATTATGACACAAATTAGTTCTTTTAACACATTTCTTTACTTATCTTCCTGCCACTTTTGGCCTTGGAAGTCGAGGCGGTCTATTTACGCAAAAATCCGTGTCTGTACGTATTTTGTGTTACGTGTCTGTTGAATACTAAAATTCACGTTGGGATAACTCCGATATTTACGCCGCTGAAAGCAAAAAAAGAATAGAAGGAGTAAGGATAATTTCTATGCAATCACTTCGTTATATGCCTTTATGTTATTATATATTAATATTGTGTTGTAATTTCAATTTTTCATCGTTAATATCAACAAAATTATCGAATCGATTTGTTAATGTAGTAAATAGCGCAACCATATGTTACAACTTACGTAAAATTACTGTAAGGAGTGTAAAAAGCTTAGTGATTATTTCGTGACACGTAGAGGGATAATAAAGGATGAAGTGTAACAAAATACAGTGCGTAGTTCTTATTTTGTATTCTGTTCAGCTTGATGTCTTGTATATCTCACCTGTTTGAGATATGCATTTTTAGCACGCGGAATTTATTCCGCAGTTCAAACACTTTGCGAGTAGGAGAATATAATAAGAATTTTTTTTTCAAAATCTATAATCTATAATCTATAATTTTTTCAAAATCTAATATTCTACATTAATGAATAAATATCGATATATTAATTAATAAATAAATGCAAGATTATTTTGTACATATATTTATCATTCTTCTTCCCTAATAAAACTTTGTAAACATATTTATAAGTTACTGTGTCATTTTAGGTCTTATTTATAAGTATTATTTATAAATTTTTTATGACCAATATATCTCACTCATGGGTATATTCACTCTTATAGACATTATACGATAAAAATACAAGAGTTTAAAAAAAAAGTTTAAAAATTTTTTTAATATAAAAAATATCTCATATTTCTAATTTTTTCATGGTAGTAGACAGTATAAAGTTTTTATTGGTATAGGTTAGTTATCTTAAACATAATAAATAATACATGATAAATTAAGTTTTTGAGGTGCATATCGGAATATAATGGAATTATCTTATAAAATCGCATTAAGAAACATGAAATTACAATGTAAGATCGAAATTACTTGCACTGTCAGAGCCTAGTGTTTTGCATTGAATCAAATTCGTGATTATTTTATCAATTGACTTCATGACGAATTTAAAAAAAAAAAGAAAGATTAAAGAACGTATGCGAAAATTCATGATCCAGTCAGAGACGTCTCAGACCCTCTTTCGCAAAAGACCATTATCTTCACGATAATCGACATCACGTCATACTGTTGCCTGTAAACGGCGGTAGGTCACGAAACTAGCACATTAAATATTTACACATAAGTAAAGCGCGTTTTAATCGCTGAGAAGATCCACAAGCAAAACACACACACAAAATGATATCCAACTCTTAAGCTTCATATTTTGCGATATTCTTCGTAAATTAACTCCAAAGCAATTGAGAAAATGCGAAAAAAAATTAATTCGCTAATGATAATCCAAAAATAATCCACTCAAGTTGTGAAAAAAGATTAATTATATATATATATATATATATATCGATTAAATATTATAGACATCAAAAATATATTTCGCCACACAAATTTTATTGAAATCTTCCCAGAGGGATGCTTTTATATCGAACATTTTTTCATTATCCTAGGTGTTTATTACACTGCTCACTGTAACAAAATGTATTCTTTTTAAAAGAAGTGTCATCCGCGGCCAATCATATTGGTGTCCGAGAAGGGCTTCCGAGACGAAATGAAAAACAGATCAGTCAGATCTCGATAAGAGCAATGCGGTCGGAAATAATGGTAGGTGTGTGGATCGCAACTCGAAGCTCATGGCAAAGAAAAAGATGAAGAAGAAGAAGAAAAGAGAAAAACGCAGGGCGAGAGAGAGCGAGCTAGCTCACCTTGGCGTCCATGGTATGCGCCCATTGGCGTCCCTCGCAAAGGCGTAGCGTCTCAACCGCGGTAAACGATGATATTTCGATAAGAAATCTCCAAGCTGAAACCGAGAGGAAGAAAGACAGAGGGAAAATAGTCGCTGCGACAGCGCCTTTATGGCTATTTGTATCCTTCGACCGTGTCGTATCACCGCGGGCACGTTTTATGCACGCTGCAAAACAATACGACGCATAACCCCGTTAGAGCTGTTGACTTTCGTATATTGCCGCACGCTTTGTTTTCGATGAAAACATCAATTTTACGCAGGAGGCATCGTCAGCTGAAAATGAGCGAATCGCGTCTACAAAGGATCATCGTGATGAGATACGAGCGAAAATAGAAACACGAAGAAGCAATCTTTGTTTCATTCACCAACAGATGTATCTCCTTTATTACTATAAATAGATATTAATTCTGCATAAAAGATTGGAAATCACGAGAATTAAAAAAAAAAATCGTTTTTTGTATGTAGTTTTCATATCATTTTAATCAATTTTGTAAAAATTGATAAAATGTGTCATTCATCCTGATCTGCTTACGTTTCTCCTCGGTTCTTTTTTGCTCGATTTCATTAAAAGTACCGTTCACTGTTTATTATTATTAGCGGAATTTTGTCATTCGAGCCATAAATATGGAAAACAGAACAGCTTGTTTGGTATGCTGATACATTGCTGAATCGCGTATATCGGCCAGTCAATGGGCTGCGTAACATGCCAAACATTACGCAAACACTATTGCATTTAGTGTCTGAAATTGTAAAACTACATTAATTAAAAAGGAAAAAAGATGTACCGTTATAACACATTACATGATTATTATTTTATTGTTAAATAAAATATTTTAGAATTATATTTAATAATCCCATACGACCACTTTACTGACAATGCAAAGAAATAGATCAAGAAGCTAACATAAAATTGATTTTATTTCATCAGAGAATATTCTTAGAATTTTCTGAGAATGAGCGATAAATCGGTGTAGAATTGGAAAAAATGCCTCTGCCGCTTTTGCCAAATTTCGCTCGTTTTACCACTGTCGCGAAATCACGCGTGTGACTCTCCCTGGCAAAAATTCTATCCGGCAAGCCGAGTCGTTTCGCGATATCGCGGATCGGCAATGCGAAAGTATGCGCATCGTTTATGGTAGGCATGTCGGTGCCCCTCTCAAGCGCATCTGCATCGAGAAAATCCGGCTCGGCGACGCGCGCGCAGTCTTAAATATTTCATTTACTCGACAGGATTTACTCGGCGAGAAATATACGATGCGTCGGCACGCGTCGTAAATTCTTACCCCGGCTCCTCTTTAACAAGAGTTTTTCTTCCCCTTTTTTCTTGTCCCCTTTTGGTCGATCCTCCGCGCAGTCCAAGTCGAGGCGTCGCCTCGATTGTGCATACCGGGCACGATTACTCGCCTCATTGTGCGTTACGTAATATGAAGGAAAGAAGGATGAGGGAAGAGAAGAGGGGAAGAGAGAGAGAGAGAGAGGGAAAAAAAGAGAGGAATTATTACGCACATCGTGCGTGCGCGTATGCGCACGGGCGCCGATAAATAAACAAATGCGTAGGTGTCGCGAATGCGCGGGTCGAGGAATGCCGCGCCCGTTCGTCGTGCCATTGGGAAAAATCCGGGACATCCTTTGCGCAACGTGTACGCGCGATTGAGTAAAAAAAAAAAAAGAGAAAGAAAGAACGAACTCGCGCGGAAATTCGCGCTTGGGATATATGTCGCTCGTGATAAATGTCCACGTTTGCGTCTCGAACGATCCGGCGGTGTCTTGGCACGTGATGCGGATGTGGTACCACCGTATGATTTGTCGCACCGCTTGCGACTGTATCTTTGAATAGGGAAAATGACGGGGGATTTCTCTCTCAGGAATTAAATTAAGTTAAGAATTGCTACACGCTTACAAACGGACAGAACGATTTACAGAGAGAGCGAGAGAGAGAGAGAGAGAGAGAGATTGCCGCGTGTGCAGCCGGCCGACACTAATGTATCATACAGCATATGCCTGGATACGGTCAGGTCAGGTGGATAGATATGCGTAGCGGGACATGGGCGGTTTCGAAGAATGCGTTTCCTTCCTGTTGATACGCCGGCTACACCGTATTTGGACGTACGCGCGCGTGATCGGAGATGCGCGATCGTCTATACGTTTTATAAGTAACGTACCACGCTAATGAGTCATGTGTCGCAATTACGATTCCATTCGCGTACCACGACGAATTCGCGAGAATGCCGCGCGAGGCTGCAACGAGCGGGACTTTCGCGATACGACTGCGAGTGTGACGATAAACGCTTCACTATGGCTATTGGCAGGTTCAAAATATGTCTTTATTTTTAAATGTATCCTTTTAACGTATTAAGATATTAAAGAAAAGAGGGATATTAAAAATTGTTAAGGCTCTTTCCGCGAAAGAGAGACGAAATTATTCCGTTCTAGACGTTAGGAAAGAAGATATTCTTCCGTCGATACTCCGTAACCGAGCCGATCGAATTACAGAACGTTACGTCTATTCCGCAGGTAAACACTTGGTACTGGTGACAGATCCCGAGGTCGCCGAAGATGCGTACGCCTTCGACAATCCCTGCTTCAAGGACGCCACGCCTGTGGCGGCCGGCCGCGTCACGGAGAGACCGTCATCGGCTGTGCCCGGGGACACACCCGCGAAGGATTCCACGCGATGGTCCACATCCTGGACGTCCCTGGGACTCGGCTCGGTGGTCCGCAGCGATAAACGTCGAACCCTCGACGACTCCTGCGTCGGAGTAAGCCTATTTTGTTCTTTCTGTTTTTTTGCAATTGTCATTTTACTTGTCATTCGGTATGACCGATTTAACAGCGATATTTTTTTTTGTAATAAAATAATTAAGAAATTGACGAGAGAGAGAAAGCAAGAAATTTATTCTCGATATACGGACGGAGTCAAACAAGAAGATACTGATTGACTTGGTAAATCTTGAATTTACATTTAGCTTGACAAACGTATTACGTAACAAAGATATCGGTAATTCGATATCTTTTAAATCCTCCTTTCCGTATTAAGACAATACAATTTCATTCTGTATATATACGACGGAATGACATCTCAGTGTGCAGTTGTAATTGAAGATTATCAGCCCGAACGACTGAATTATTGCGCTAGGTGGGCAATAAATTCCGCGATTGAACTTTGAAGTGTCATGATAATAGTTCTTGTTTAGTCACGCGATAATAACGACATGATAATTGCAGGATGAGGTGGATGAAGGCGAGTATGTATAATTTTCGCTGATCTAATCTGACTTCGAAATATCCTCTTTGCAGAGGAAATATTGGATTGAGAATAATTTTTAAGAGTTTTTTAAGAGAGTGAATTTTATCATCATAACATAGATTTATTTATTTATTAAAGATCATGCTTATTAAAACATTTATGAAGATGAATTTAAAGATAAAAGTGAAAAGAAATAACTTTGTAGAAAGAAATGCACATTGTCAATAAAGATAAATGATCCGGGAAAAATGTCCAGCAAACTTTACATTTTTATTAAGGCAGAAAATTCATATCTATTAGCTGCAAAATTTACAATCGCGAAATTAATTGTCGGGGCAGTTCGCCATCTGTCAAATTATAATTAAGCATCAAAGCATCCCAATTAGAATATTAGAATAAGCATCTATAATACATAGATTATTGTTCTTTCGAAAGAAAATTATAAAAGTACCTCAAAAGAACATTTTCTAGAATTGAGGAGAATAGAGAAATCTGAAGCAAAAAATAATTGTCCGAATATCTTGGTTGCATATAATCAGATTTTCCAAATATCCATTTTTTGAAGAGAAAAAGTTGGATTAAGAATAATTTTCAGGATTTTAATGCAAAGCCTGATTAGATAGGAGAATGGTATCTTTCAAGTATATTTGAATTTTATCAGAGAATATGATGCAACATATATAATATATGATGTTTATTAAAATATTTAAAAAGATAAATTTAAAAGTAAAAATGAAAAGAAATAGAAAATAAAAATGAAGAGATATAATTTTGCAAATAAAAGAATATTGTCAGTGAAGATGAATAATCTGAGATAAAGAGATCCGGTCCGAACGATCTTACATCACATTTTTATTAAATCAGAAAAATTCGAATGTTTATTAGTTGCAATTTATATCCCAACTGGATATTGTACACGTATGTACGTGACGCAGCCGGACGTAATAACATCGTCAATGGGCATGACTTCTCTTTCATAAGAATATGACGTATCTCTCCTTCTCCACTTGTCCCTGCGTTATTAGCTTGTCATCGGCAAAGTTCCCGTTCATTGATCGTCTCTCGTCGAATTACGCTCGGGAATAGCGAACTCAACGAATCCATCATATCTCACACGTGCATACAGACGCACACGATGATCGGCGACCCACACGCAATCATATGACTCCCGTGGTGAGAGTAGTGAGGTTTTCATCGCTCGTGTAACAATCGACCCGTTTGTTTTCTTGCTCCAGCCCAAGGCCACCAGGGTCAGTCTGGTCAGTCTGCGTAGTCGTGACTTCACTGGTCTAGGTTTTAACGTGTGCGGCAATATGAGGGAGGGCATCTTCGTCAAGGATCTGCTGCACCGCGGACCCGCATCTGAATCCGGACGGATACACCCTGGTTAGTATTATCGATCAAAGTGTTTATTTTACGATAATTTTGCGAGCGTACGATTTCAATATTTATAGACAAGGTCGAAGATGAATTCGCTGAAGCTTATTTACTCTTGATTTCGAAAGTATATCATAATGTACATAAAAGTATATATAATTCTAAATATAGTTTCAAAATATATTTATAGTTTTATATAGTTTTAGAAACTTTTCTTCAGTCTTCTTTATATTTAATTTTTAATATATACACACATCTATCCCCGTTTTGATTGCTTGCGATTACATCTTCACGCTTAATTTCGTTATCGTTGTACACAACAATGATGTAGCGGGAATTTTCTCTTCGTTTATCGTCCGAAATTGAAATGTAACACGATTTTTGTTGAGAAAAAGCTATTGCCTTATCATTATAAGCGTACAAATTATAATTCAATTTCTCAATTAACGGATGAACGTGTCTCTCTCAGACGAAAGCCATCTGCGGACTCGAGAATCATTCATACTTACACTTCCGCGGTGAAAGCTATTACTTCTATGTTCGAGCATATGATAATGCGTGTCGTGAGACGATTAAAATGGAATATCAAGCCCTCATTAAAATGCATTTGTTGGCGTAAGTGGAGTGTGCGCAACACCGTGACTATGATATCGAATGACCCAGTTTGGCAAAGGCAATGACTCAAATTTTCAATTTCGGCTTAAAAGCGTAATTTACAATGGAAAATGTTTATCTAACGATTACTTGGGTATCATCAAATTACAGAGCTAATTTTCCGTCTGCGTACGACGTCGCGGCTGAAATTCTTGAGATTTTGATTTTTTCTGGTAATGCATTTTAAATTTTCTCCTTGATCAGAAATACGTGATTCAAAATGCTTGCGTGATATCGCAGTTTTACAATATTCAATAAAAATAGTTTACCATAAAGAGAACTTTCTTTTGTATGCTACGAAATAAAAGGCAAAATAATTTTTTTCATGATCATATTCCACATCGCATTGTCAAGAGTAATTCGTCATTCTCTTTTTTTTTTGGTTGCAGGCGATCGTATCTCCAGCGTGAAAATCAGCTTCCGCAATATGGTATACGAGGACGCGTTGACGATCCTGAGCTATGCTTCACCGTACGATGTAGAATTGGAAGTAGAGAGCGGTGGTAGCGGCTCTAAGCCGGCGACATTGTTGAAAAAGAGCGTGGGTCCGAGTCCAACGAGGATTTGTCATCCTCTCTACAGAAGCCAATCGATCCCGGAGCTGTCGCGTGGTCACAAAAACGCCGCGAAACGATTGTTCATAGCCGATCCGAATGAGTCCATTGGCTCCAATTATTCGACAATGAACTCGACTTTGAAGTCTTCGAAATCGACACCGGGCAGCGGGCAGAGTCTCGAGAGGCGTCACGACGAGGCGAAGAACAATCACCATCACAAGTTCGGCATCAAGGTGCTACCGGCACTGGATGGCACTGTGCACCGTATCGAGAATCAGAATGAGCACAATACAAACCTGGAGAGAAGGCACTCGCGCAAGATGGACGCGGAGAAGCTGCTAACGAATAGGCAATCCGCGACTTTGAACGACACTGATGAGAAAAAACTCTGCAACGAGCGTCTTCAACAACGCGCGGACCCCATCTTAACAAGGATCACCGACGGTGTCCGCGACGTCGACGTGCCGGACAAAGGCGGCAAGAATACCAACGAAAGATTCAACATACCGTCGGAGGTGCCAACGGAGGTGCACAATGCAGCTATGGCGGCTCGTAGAAACCGAAAGAGCAGTTCTGAACCTCTGAACATGCAGATCAGTTCGTCCGATTCCGACGGCGCTAAGAGTCCTCAGAAGAACAAGCGAAAGGCACCAGCGCCGCCGAAGAGTACCAACGAAGTCACGATGCCATCCACAAAGAAAGACGCTATAGACACCATCGACAGTATCGCCGATTACACGGAGTCGTTGTGTGATTACGTGAACAAGGCGCGTGAGAATACGGACGCTGCCGCGGATGCCCGAAGACACCGTCTGGAGAATCAACCGGTGAACAGACGAAACTCCGAGTCGGACACTGACAACGAAATGCAGAACAGCTTTACAATCGAGTTGAATTCGGCAGACATTACCATTCATCGCACGCCCGTGCCAGAGGCGGATGATGACGAGGATGAGGATGATATATACAGGAAAGCAGCCAGTCTGGGCGATCTGTCCAAATATGAGAGCAAGACAGCAGCGACCCTGGAGAGGGCGCAGAGTCTCGACATGAGCGCTGACACCGGGGCGAAGAAGCGCAAAGCACCGCTACCGCCCGAGGACATCAACGAGTCCACGGAAGATCTCACCAAACTAGATCAGATCGACACGTTTGATCGACGGAAGCTGAAAAAGTCGAATGAGTGGGGCACTCTGGAGGACGTGATCTGGAGCGAAAATGCCACCGAAGCGGAAGAGAAGACGCATGGGAAAGCGCGTACGAGGAAGAAGAGCAACGGAACTTTGGAGCGCTCCAAATCTGCTGTGGAGATCAAGTTGAAAGAAGATATTGCTACAACGGCAGAAGTGACAACAGCGAACGATATGTCTGAACAGAAAAAGCCCAGTAACGATTCAGATCAGGAGATCACCAGCATCGAATTATACAACCTGCCATTGAGCAAACGACTGACCGAAGAATTTATTCGCGCTGAACGGATGTTCAATCCGGACGAGGATAATTCCCTGGCCAGAATCGTGAACGATGGCCAGGTGGTGAAGAGTCCAACTCCAAAAGAAGTGGAACTGGACTTCCAGTTGGCTGACGAGAAACGATCTTTCGAGGAGGGCAATCGCGAGGAAGAAATCGGAAATGAAGCGGATAATAGTTCCATGTCGGAGAAGTCAGAGGACTTCAGTCGCGCCTTGCGCTACTTCGAGCTACATGCGAGCAGCCCGACGTCTCCGGAGCCGACGACAAAGGTCAACCTGACACGGCTGGACGAGTGGAAGGAAGAAAAAGCACCCGTTAATGACGCGTCGCTTTACATCGATAAACAAATAATTGTAGAAGAACCTATTTTAAAAGTGACTGTAGATACGGGTTGTCGCAGCTGCGAGGATAGATGCGGTCAACATAGCGTTGATTGCAAACGCGAGAAGCACACTGACAGACAGCATCGTGTGACCGTTCGATCGTTCTCGGAGGACAAGACGAATACAAGAGAGAATACGGAGAGAGAAACAGAACGGACATCCACACCGACGCATCTGCAAGTACATGCGTCCAAGTCGGAATCATCGGTCAGGCATGACAAATCTCAGGATAGGGAAAAAAACGCGGAGAATAAGAACAATGGTACATTTTCCATGTTTCATGCGCATCGAACCAAATTCGAACAGCGAAGTGCGGACAGTCAGCAACGCGACAGGTACTCGCCAATCAAGATCAAATCATCGACCGACTCTACGTTTGTCGACACGCATTTTGCCAAACGCATTATTAATGTCTCCAGCCGCGACGAGGATAACGAGGAGGAAGAGGATGAATACGAGTTCGGTTCGAGCGTAACAACAAACAGCAAGAGTCCATCTTCGCCTAAAGAGGACCGTCATAATATCAGCAGCATTAGTGTGTCGAGTGGCGAGAACAGCGAGGACAGCGGTTTGGTCCGAGAATCGATGGATTACAACAATCCGCAGGACACGGAAAGCCGTCCACCTTTACCTAATACGCCCGTACCGTCGAATGCTGCTCAAAAGATGACCTACATCACAGAGATCAAAGTGTCGCCCAACAGAGAAAGCGTTCGCGAAATCGACAGCGAGAACGAAGAAATAACGACAGGGATTAACGAATCGCGAAAACTGGAACGACACGAAATCAAAATAACGTCTAATGGCAAACCTACGTCCGGCAAGAAACCGCCGGTACCGCCGAGACGATCGGACATCGCGAAAAGCCCAAAAGAAGATCGGACGGACAAGCAGATTGTCTACGTATCCGAGTACAAGTCTGCGGCGAGCAAGGGGCCTCAAATCTTGGATCCAGGATCAGAGGTCAAGCAATCGGAAAATAAAAAGTTTGAGCATTGGATCTTCAGATCAGACAAGGAACAAAATCGCTGGAACCCCGCTTCCGGCCAACCGCAGACCGTGACGAACATCATGCTCTCATCCAGAGACGATATGAATTAGAAATTAGAATATTCACGAGCCTCGGCTTTCTTAGGAATGGAAATAATCGGTAATTGTAATCATTCAGATTAGGAAAGACATTTTATTCAAAAAATGTCAAATGAGGTTTCTTTGTATGCGATGTTTCTTTATGAAGAAAATAACGATTATAGCGATTGTACAAGTAATATTAAAACCAAGATTGTATTAATGTTAAACCAAGAACTTTGGAATAATGTCTTTTCTAAGATAGACGATTCGAGCGAAGATTTCGAGTAGAAACAAGGCTAAGTATCGCAACATTAATCTTAAAATAAACAATATTTTTTACATATGATAGTATATATTTTTTGCATCAATTTCTTTCTCTCTTTTTGACACTTGGCTCCTTTTTCATTTCCAGTCTTCAATTCAGTTTGACCTCAATAAATAATAATAGATAAAAAGCGAAAACATACATAAGTCTGAAAGGAGAGAATATGATTAACTTTATGTCACGTATGTGTTGATGCATTTCTTGAAGTGATACGTGTTTCATACACAGTGTGAAACAGTGTATGTATATATATGTGTATATATATACACACATATATTACGAAATATGTATATACAATCAAAAAAATTTCTTTGATTTTATTGAGAAGTTTTATCCTCCAGACGGAGAAATATCTTCGTCTGAAGTGTAAATATGTAAAATATTCAAAATTATAGTTAATTCTTTAAAAAAAAAATACTTCATATTATTTCTCTAAGTCTTATCGACTCTCGTTAAATTTGTCTTCTAATTTTCTTTATGTAATTTATTTATAGTATCCATTATAAAATAAAAAAATCGATATGATTTTAATACGTTATTGATGCTGCTGTCCTGCTGAAATTCGAATAACACAATGAAAGATATTGCTCTAGGTATATTTACAATATCATATTTATATATTTTAGATTATTTAGAAACTTATGTACTTTAATAATCCCGATGGATTCCGATTCGAAATTGATTCTAGCAAAAATAGCAAAGGATTAATTAAAAAAACATCTGTTATGCTGATAATAAAGAAATATATCATATGAAATAATCAATATAAAGTGCTGAATCTATAAAGTGCTGAGAAACTACGTGCCATAAAGAATAATTATGATTAAAGGAAATTATTTGAGGTAGAATTGAACTGCAACTGTAAGATTTATGAATTTATATGTGCGTTACATATACAATCGATCATATAAATAAATAATAATTGTAAATGCGATAAACGTATATACTTTTTCCCAAATAATTGTGTTGTACATAAATGTAGGCCAGTGTTTTAAATGTGACGGCTAACAAACTTAGCGCATTTTATAAAAGATCGTGCATTTTTCATTAACTTTTATTCTTCTTAATCAAAATAATTTTTAATATAGAATTAGAATTGCTTACAGAATATACATGTAATGAGAAAATACGTAATTCTAATTTATCTAAAAACTGGCAATAATTTTGTATGTATTTTACATATAGTAGTTTTCTCCTTTTTTATTTTTCAGTTGTCCATATTCTTATTGTGCATTTAATACTAAATGTGATTATTCTATTTTTCTAGGTTGAATATTACATTTTTCTATTATATATATATACATATATATATCTATTATCAAATAATTTAAAATGATTTAAAATGAGACAATTACATTTAATGTCAAATGTATATAATATAAAACGCAATATTGCATTTTTTCATCTGTATTCTTTCAATTCTTAACTATCTCGTGGCTGTTTTATGAAGATTAAAAAAAAATCACAAATTATTATCTTATTGTTCGTAATCTAAATATTTTATTTTACTTAAATAGAAATATCTTAAACGTTGTGTTATACGTCCATTATAAGATACTAATTCCACTAAGAAGTTAGATAAGATAAGACGTTTTTAATCAAATATAATAGACCGTGTAATAGATCGCGTAGCATGTAAGACAAATAATCTGGGACTATATGTAATGATTTTGTTTATTAATATACTAACATTTGCGTAATTCGTAACTTTATATCTAATTCTTCATACGTATCATATAAGTATCGTTCGTATGAAATACAAAGCAAATGTTTAATTAATGGATCTTATGAATAATTGTACTATATTCACTTCAAATACAATTGAAATGCTCAAGCAAATATTGAGCACATTGAAACTCTTAATTTCAATGATTTATGCAAAGAAGAACGGATGTTTTTTTGTGTTATGTGATTAGAACGTTTTTTTGTGACATCGTAGCGTGTCTTTTTATTGTTATATCATATTCTTCTAAAAGGCAACAAAAATTCCAAAATATATTGGATTTCTTGCAATCCAATATATTGCAGTCGATATGATGTGGTCGACATCAAGATACAAATGTTTCACTGTGCGAATGTACTACTATCGTATTAAGAGTGAAATGTTATTGTTAATTGATGCAGTCATTGAGTCTTTCTGTGTACGTTAAATATAACTGTGTAATATAATTTATTTCAGGACTAACATGTGTGTTGGTAACATACGTTATTGTCTATAATTTGTTAGTAACGAATGTATAAAGTTTTAATGAATAAAATGTATATTTTTAGACATACTGATATTGCAAAAATATATTTTTTTACATGATAAATTCTTGTGAGGAAATAAAGGTTATTCTTGTTTATTACGATTATATTGCGTTTTGAAAACAATTCGCATTATATAAAAAATACATAAACCTCAAAATCTAATCAAATTTAATAGTTAATTTTATATAAAATAATTTTATTAATAAGAAGAAATTGGTAGTACAGTTTAGCAGCTGCAATTAATATTATTAATATCACAGTTACATAAATATTACTTTGTTTTATGTAATATATATTCGTGCATTAACAATTTTTATTACATATGAGTCGGTCTCACAAAATTATTATAAAAAAAAAACATGATATGTGTATGTATAAATATTTTTATTACGAAATATATGCATCAGTTTCTTATGCAGATTATTTTTAATATTTTTCTTTTTAATTATTATTTCTGTCATATACTGTTATATAACAAATTAAATATATTTATATGAAGGAAATTTTCTTTAACATTTAATCTTACATTAAAATAATTTATTTACTTTTATCATTAATTGTACTTAAAAATGCTTGGCGACACTTATTTATACTTATTTGTACGATTTTTGTTAAATTGTGTAATGCAGCTTATGATTTAACAAAAAATATATGACAATTGTATTACATATAATAATACAAATTATGCATTGTTTTCTATAATGATAACTTTAAGATTTTATTCTATCATATGTCATTAGATTACTTATCCATAAATCTATTTGAAAGCTTGGTAAATTTACAATATGTTCACGATAAATTATTAGTTTCAAATATGTCCACATCATGGATCATTAGAATTATTACGTAGCCGACTGCTTATAATTCTTTGTACTCATCAGTTTTTTACCACACATAGAGCATATAGCTTTCTTATATGCACACGACTGGCAATAATGGGATCCCACCTGGTGAACTTTCTGCCTACATATTCTGCAAATCTCAAATTTTGTGGTATATGGGTTGAATCGTGCCTTTCCTGCAGATAGAGCTTTGTTTTCTCCCACTTTACGACCTCCGCTCTCTGTTGTGTTCCTTGCGCCTGTCTTCCAAGGATCCGGAGTAATAACTTTGCCCAATTTTTTTTCGCATTTCTCGCAAACCATGTTGAAATTTTTTGTTTAGAAAAAATATACAAACTAAAGGTGACAAGTGTCTAAAAATAATTGGGCATCGTATTATGAGCATTTAAAGATAAATTATTCTTAAATCAAAGACAAAATTATATTATTATACCTGGAGTTTTTGAATCGCAATTTTCTCAAAAGAGTTTCTTATTTAGCACTTGTGCGTACAATATCACTAATCTTTTGTTAGAATAAGAAATACAAATTATCTGAAAATAATTATATATTGAATTATGAATGTATAAAGACGAATTATTTTCACATAATATAAAAAAAAACAATTATTTAACATTATTTAATAATTATTACCTTAAACCACTTGGTTGTAATCCTTCCTCTGAATTGGTTTTTACTTGTTCAGCTCTCATATATAAAATATCCTGTACTTTTCATTAGGATAAAAACGTCAAAAATTAAATATCTGCCTAAAAATAATTGCATAGATTGAATATCGAATAGATTGGACATATAAAAGCAAATTATTTTTAAATCAAAGATACAATTATATCATATTTTTATATTATATTATCGTACATACATTGAATTTTCAGGTTATACCTCTCCACAAGTTAGTTTTTACTTCTTCAGCATTTGCACGTACATCATGAATATTTTCATCAATTTCTTCGATATTAAAGGTCACTAAATCTAAATAAAAAGATTACTGAAGAAATTCGATCAAATTCTGCGTAACGAGGAAAACAGGTAGAAAAAAGCCTGGAATGACCTTCATTCCAATAGTATGAGGTTTGTTTTTCTTGCTTCCACCTAGTGTAAAGTATACTAAGTGTAAGCGAGACACAATTATTGTGTGTCTCGCTTACACTTAGTACACTTTACACTAAGGTTGCGTTCGGGCAGACGCTATTAGCGCTGAAAATCTATAGTGCACGTAACGTGTACTATAGATTTTCAGCGCTAATAGCGCTAATAGCGTCTGCCCGACGCAGTCAAAGTGTAGGAAGTGTAAGCAAGAAGAACGAAGGTTATGGAGTCTTACCTTAAAACYTTGTGCGAAGAGAGAATTGACCAATTGCATTGATCAAGTGACCGAATTATTTAAATGCGATTGGTTAATCCTCTCGCTGTCCGAGATCTCGGACCAATTTCTAGCATCATGGACACAAGACTTAAGAATAGAATGACACACTAGCGCACTCGAAATACTCGGTTGAAGTTTCCGAACGCAGCTTAAATAAAGCGATAATAGGTTAGAAAAATAGGTTAGAAGAGAACAGAGGTGAATTAAAGCTGTGCCTCATTCGATCCGCAGCCGCTTTTTTCACATATCAAAAATTATGTTTTTGTGCACAACCTATCCGAGTCATGTCAGATGCCTTTGAAGAAATACAGGCGATCAAGATAAAGAGAAACAGCTATCGTGAAAAATTACAAAAGAGGAAACGCGAGAGACATGAATTATATACGCTTACTTCTACGCCGGTTTCATCCACCTTGACAGCGGAGTCGGCGTGTCCTGGTAACGAGCATATTGTTACTCCTGTATTACTGTCAACGTTTGTAATGTGATGAGAAAGAATTCGACTTTAATGCACAAGCTTTACAGATTCCAATGCATCTTCACGCTCGGATCACAGTGAATATGAAAGAGATGTACTTTGCATCTTGCATGAGTCCCTACCTAATCTACCGATAACATCCGCGGATTTGATAGACCAGTTACGTAAAAATCTCAATGCGGATGTATCTTCTTCGGATATCCATAAGATTCTAGAGAAACTGGCTGCACAAGATATAGTTAAGTTAGTGAGAATCATTATATTCTATACTAATTTGTTAGTGCATGATTATATTGATTATATATATTAATAAGATTATATATATATTTATATTTAATATAAAAGACATTTTATGCACATCTTTAGAATCAAAGAAGTCACAGAGAATGGAGTATTTGGATATACAGTATTGTCAGTAACGGAATCCCAATCGTCGTGTCAGTCTCAGTCTGACGACACGGAGAATGCGGAAAGCATAGAAATGTCTATGTCCGAATTAAATGACCACATGCCTCCGGAGAAACAGGCGAAAGTGGAATACCGAGGAAAGAATACAGAAGATATCATGTCACTGATTTCGATGCCGACCATCAGAGAGAAGGAAAGCAAGAAGGTTGGCGAACAGATCCTAGACCTACTGTCGAAGCAGACTTCCAAGGAGAAATCGCTGGCAGAACGATTTCGCTCTCAAGGAGGTGCTCAAGTCATGGAATTTTGTCCACATGGTACAAAAGTAGATTGTATGAAATTGAATGGTGGTCCAGGATTCGCAGAGAAATGCAAAAAGCTACATTTTAAAAAGATCATACAGAGTCATACAGATGAATCCTTGGGGGACTGTAGTTTTCTCAATACTTGTTTCCATATGGACACGTGCAAGTAAGGATGAAAGATGCTATTAATTATCAGTGTACAATCAAATTCATTTCCTGACACAGATAATTGTAACTCGAAATAAATTGATCTGTAGAGTTTATATTTTTAGATAAATTATACATATTTAGATTTTTTTAGCTATCTCTATTTTTAAGCCAAAAGAGATTTAGAGCTAAAGATGTTTATTTTTTTTGCACAGATATGTTCATTATGAAGTAGATGGTCCCACGGCACAACCGAAAGAAATCAATGATTCCGATAGTCCGAACAATACTACGTCCAATAAGACATTGAACTTAGATAGCAAAAACGGCAGCGGTAGTAATAATAACGTAGGCAGCGAGTTGACTCTGTATCCACCACAGTGGATTCAGTGTGATTTGCGTTACTTGGACATGACTGTTCTTGGCAAGTTTGCTGTAATTATGGCTGATCCACCATGGGACATTCACATGGAGTTACCTTATGGCACTATGTCAGAYGATGAGATGAGACAATTGGGCATCCCAGCACTCCAGGATGAAGGACTCTTGTTCCTTTGGGTGACTGGCAGAGCCATGGAACTGGGAAGAGAATGTTTGCAATTATGGGGCTATGAGAGAGTCGACGAGATCATCTGGGTAAAGACCAATCAGCTACAAAGGATAATACGGACTGGTAGGACAGGTCATTGGCTAAATCACGGTAAGGAACATTGTCTGGTTGGCATGAAGGGCAATCCTCGTATCAATAGAGGATTGGACAGTGACGTGATCGTCGCCGAGGTTCGCGCTACTAGTCACAAACCCGACGAGATCTATGGCATTATCGAGCGCATGAGTCCCGGCACCAGAAAAATCGAATTGTTTGGTCGACCGCATAATGTACAACCCAATTGGATCACGTTAGGCAATCAGGTGGATGGTGTTCATTTGATCGATCCACAACTTATTAAAGCTTTCAAGAAACGTTATCCTGATGGGAATTCAATGAAGCCTACTAAGCCATAAAATTATCCTTGTTCAATAAAAGATTAAACGAAGAATAATAATATAATTAAATTTTTAAAGAATTTAAAACGTTAAATCTTACAATTGAGAAAATTTAGATCAAGCTTTTTTAAAAAGATAGTTTATATTTCTTTTATTTACAATATTCTGACCTCGCTGATAGAACAACTTCCAGACATTATCGTTACAATATCAATATTATGAATTTGCTAAGTAATCCTCGCATTACCTTTTTATATTTTTCAAGAATTTGATAAACTGTTGATTAAAATCTTATAAATAGGTATATTTGTCAATATAAATTAAAGCTACTTTATTAATTTTATTAGTTTATTGCAAAAATGTATATATATTCCATTTATCATTTAAATATATACTAATACAAAATGAACGTATATAACTATAAATATAAGACTGATTTCCCGTATTGATATATGAATATTTTAAGATAGATAATAACATTTGTACATATATATAAATATATTACATTATTTTTAAACCACGTTTCATCCAGCATGTATGTATACACACACGTGTAAGCTGCTCTTCCTTAATAAAATTAATTATCAAACAGCACGAATGCAATTTAAATTCTTGGAAAGTTAAAATCAACTTTTACGACGTATAAGTCAATCCATTTTAGTACGAGGTCATTGCAGACAGTAATATGTTAACTGCTTCATGCATGATATTTACGTATAAATATAATAAATTATAAATCGACTCTTTCTAGATTTATATCACTATTGGAATGTATAATTACCATTTTGAAGACTTTAATTATTATTATTGACAATTTTCAAGTATAAAACAAATCTTTTGAAGAAAGATTGCAACGTAGATAAAAATAATTTCCAATATATTAACTTGACATTTTTGTGCTAATCGATTAGAAATATTTCATTTTCGTTATAATACAACTTCAATAAGCTTCTTATTGAAGAAATAGAAGCTCGCAAATGAGCTTTCACTATATATAGCCAATACTGTTACGTTTTTGTTTAAGTAGACTTTTTCTTATGGAAAAGGAAAATAGATTGTCATTTATACTGCTTGTGGAAGTTCTTCTGGATATTGATGTTCTCGTGACGCAATTATTTGACTCCGTTAACTCTGTGTTGTCCAACAAGTTTTCCTTCTCATCAATATTAAACACTTTATCTGGAATGCATATTCTAGAGTGTATTTTATTGAATGAATCAATCCAGTGTCTTTTTTTGTGTCCGTCTTCCATTACGAAAGAAAATTCTCCGATCTTCAAGCAGATTTCTGCGATATTTTTATCTTCCACTTGCACATATATTTGTTCTTTGGGTATGACGGGAAAGAGTAGATTGTACTTTTTGCTAACGCGCCGCACAGGACGAGTTATCACGAAACAAGTGTCGAAAAGAAAGCAATGATATTTCTGTAAAGAAATATTATATTAATGTCAAAGAACTTATAGATAAAATTTATGCATTATCTCTTATAAGAAACTGAAATGAAACTCACTATTCCACGTATATCCTTAAGCTGACCTTCTGTAATCAACTCTGTGGCATTAGCAATGCACTTTTCAGGATCGTTCTCGATCTTCGCGTTTATTTTCGATTGAGCAAGCTTGCACTCGGCATCGCCCATGATATGATCAATATCCTTCAGCAAATCGGACAATACGTTACTCGCTTTTTTCAACGGTAAATAATCTGCGTCGGCAGCAGGCGTGTATTTTAAGATCTCCTTCACTAACAATGGATACTTCACGATCCTTGAGCGTGGCACATCCAGATAAGTCCATAGGTCGACAGAATGCGGTGATTCTAAGCGTTTCTTTAGAAACGACTGAAACTTCTTATTAGTAAATCTCTTCTCCTCCAGTAAATGCCTCGCCCAAACCAATGTTCTGCACCTCTCCAAATATGGTTTCTTTAATGTTGACAGCTGTGAACACAATAAAATTAATATCACACCTGATATAGTGGATTGCCATTGTGGCTTTGTGTGAGAACGGACTCGTAACTGATGATTCAAATCTCTCATTTCACATATGGATTTTTAAATTCTAATCTATGTAAGCTAAGAATAGATGATCCCGACAGAATTCCTTCCTCTTAATTAGGAATTGTGCATGTGGCTGACAGCCATGTCATGTAAAACACTTATTGATGCAAACGTTTAAGAGAAAGATCTGATCTTTAGAATAAACCAAGATCTACCCACAATTGTGGAGCCAATATTGATTGACTGATGACACACAGTGAAATATTGATTAAATGAGAAAAATAACTAACCCAATTTAATAGCGTTGGTCCTACGGATTTTGTAAACCCATATCTATCTCGCAACTTGAACAATTCGTCTCTCAAATTACTATGTATCTCGATAAGATTTACGAGATCGCCAAAGAGTGTGGCTAATTCTTCAGATGTAAAGATTTCAGTGGCTAACATCGGTTCGTAATAAAAATTTCTCAGCATATAAAGCTCATTTAATAATACATTTTCGCCACAATATAACTCATAAATGGCCTCTTGCCGCCTGATCTCACTCCGACTTAATATGCTGTTCAATCGCTCCTTGCCGCGCGGCTGTGCAATGTCGGACATCCAACTTCTGATTGTCAAATTGTTACAGCTCTCGGTAGCGTTATTCAGTCTGAAATTAGGACATGGTTTATTCTAAGAAAAGAGAACTTCATAAACCAAAATATTTAAATTTCACTTAAACAATTACTTTTTGCGTAACGTCCTCGTGTCTGCTTCGTCCTCGATGATAGACAGATCCGAAGAGTTCGGCTGGATCGTGAAGGATCTGTGCAGAGTGTTTCCTGACTTATTCGCTGTAGCCGAGGAAAATATACTGCTGGCAACCTCTGTGATTCTTCGACGCTTCTTCTTCTTGCTCATGTCAGATTCCATGGATATGTCCATTGAGCTGACGCTCATTGCATCGCTCTTCAGCCGTTTCCTCGGTCTCTGTAGCAAAATATCTTAGCGCTTAGATGTCAATGGCCATATCAATGATAACAGCAATCTCATTATCGCCTGACAATTCAAATAGAACGGCAATAAATATCAGTGCCGCGATGACGTGTACGTGACGTGTACGTGACAACATGTAATTCTAATCGTAACAACTGAAAAATTGAAGAGGGAAACGCAGTCCCGCTGACGTTAATGACACTGATACTCGAATGTCGGTTACAATCAGCCGGTCGCGCGAGGCGTCATTTCGTGGGACACCGAGGGATAAATCGACGTACTCACCAGCCAGAACCTTTTTCGCGGCTCCTGGAACGTATCTTTGATCGTCGTGTTGCACTCATCGTCCATGATATCTCAGACTGTTTAAAAAAAAGAGAGAAAGGTGAAAATTCCGAACCTCGTCCAATCCTCGGAGTCGCACGCACTACACGCTGCGTTCGAGGAGACATTAGAGCAATTTAGCTCTGAATATCTATAGTACGCGTTACGTGCACTATAGATTTTCAGCGTTAACAGCGTTCCCGAATGCACTCTTGATGTTGACGCACGAGTTCGCTGTAGCGGTTGTAGCCGCCTCTTTTTACACGCGTCTACACCTTTTACATTCATATCTCGTACGGCAATAACTTCATTATTATTTGTAAAAAAATCAATGCTTTAAAATATATTAATATTATCGTAGAAATACAAAATCACATTTTATTGTTATTTTTAAGTCTTTTAACAAAATTTTCAAATCTCTCTTATTAGATAGTTCTCCGTGACTTTCCATACTTTTTAATTTCTTTTCCTTTCTAACGTCTCGTTTCGAGTGCAGAAAGTGAAACATGGTGCAGCTACAAAGAAAAAGAACAGACTGTTTGTAATTTAAAATATTCTTTTTTTTTTTAGCTGCGCTTTCCATAATTTCTCACTCACGAAGATAAGTTTTTATCCTTCTTTTTTCTTTAACAATTTGTGGAACGTATATCAATTTCGCTTTGAAAGTATAATTGAGAATTTGATTTTCGGGATTTTCAAATTTTTGTCAGTTTTTGTCAGTCATTGGTAAAATTTGAAAATTATCTACGGACAGTAAAGTCAGATCGGCAACTTTCCCGACTTCGCCAGTAGTGCAACTCACGTGTGCGTGATGCCGTTATTTTTCACAATCTTATAAGGGATCTCTTTCGAATAATCGATAAATGTTCCGTACTTTCGGAAATCAAGTAAGTTACGCCTCGTGACTTACGCAGCCGTGTAACTTGGCGTAATATGTTTTTAATAATCTTTGCGTGTTTCGTTACTTGGATGCTAATCAGGTAGGAATCAATTCGACCTTGGAATATCCCCGAATGAAAATTTAATCGTACAAAATCGCCGTTAATTATAATAAAAACAGATGAAAATAAAGCATTGACATCATCCTACAAGGTTAGGAAATCTGCAACACCGTCGAGGTATGCGTTCCGATATTCACTGCGAGTGCTCAAAATCTATAGTGTACGTCACGTGCATTATATATATCGAGTATTCGCAGTGAATAACGGAACGTAGCCTATGATAATCCATTGATAATCGCATCAACCAATCACAGCTGAGCATTTTATAGAGTGCTAAGTTAGGTTATGAATGATATGGTTTTCGAAATTCCACGAGAAACGTTGGGGTGCGCTATATCTTGGAAGGTAGAGCGTTTCAAGTTACGATTCTAAAATAAATTAGTAAACACATAGTCGTTATCGATGCTTGCGATGTTATAAAATCATTTTCTATCTGTTTTTTTACGCGCAATTTTAATCAACAAAGCAATTGTTATATTTTGTTGCTCACAAGTGTTATAACAAAAAATATTAAAATTTGTTAATATTTAAGAATTGTATTGTTAATTATACATATATTGGAAACTTCAAATATATATTATATAAACACAAAAATATCACATGTATTTAAATGATAAATTATAAAGATAGTTTTAATTTGTCATTGTTAATATTTATTAGAGAAAGAAGAAAGAGATATTTCCTGTCTTTTTCAAGAATGGACAATGTATCAACTGGTACAGACAAGAAGAAGAAAAACAAAACCACGAGACAGCTTGCTCCAAGCACTGAACGCAAGACATCTGGGTGCAATTGGGAGACATATAAAAATTTGTTCTCCAAAGCGAAGACGGAAGGAAGCACTGGAGAAAAAAGCGTCTCACAGAACAGGCATCCAAAATTGAAGAAAGTATACACGACTCCACTTCGTACGGTAAATATATTTATAATTGTTTTGGATATATAAATGTTATTAATTTGTGAATTATATTTCTTTACATATCTGTCAATTGCAGAATTCACAGGAGGAAAACCACAAACAAAATGTCGTCAAAAATAAAGAGAACAAGACTCTGACAAAGCAGCTCGCTATGGACTGCGAAATGGTCGGAATCGGCGACGGCACGGAGAGCATGATAGCTCGAGTATCAATTGTAAATAGATATGGCGATTGCGTGTACGATAAATATGTTAAGCCAAGAGAAAAGGTTGTGGATTACAGAACGGCGATCAGTGGCATCCGACCGGAGCAATTGCGAGATGGAGAAAGTTTCAGCATTGTGCAGAAGGAAGTAGCGGATATTTTGAAGGGTCGTATTTTAGTGGGCCACGCGCTGAAGCACGATCTCAATGTTCTGTACCTGTCCCACCCGCGAAGATATTGGCGGGACACCTCGAGATACAAACCCTTCCGTCAGATATCTAAGGGGAATACTCCCAGCCTGAAAAAGCTCGCGCATGAATTGTTAGGTAGAGAGATACAAGTGGGTGAACACAGTTCCGTAGAAGATGCGAAAGCGGCGATGCAATTGTACATGTTGTATAAAAATAAGTGGGAATCGGAAAGAAGACATTGATGAGCGAATTTTCGTAAATAATATCATACTCACAGGAAGATCTTTCACGTCTTTCATCATGTTCTTTCAGGGTATCGTGTCCATGTAACAAAAAGAATAATAACATAAAGAACTTGCGGAACTCAAGAACAATATAACGCAACTTTTGTGATTTGTACTTGTTTGATAGATTATTGTACGAGATCATAAATTTACGATTTAAACAGATGTATTTAATAAGTTGTAATAATATATTTTATTTTGAATAATAAAATCGAGAGATATATATATTATACTGTAAGAAGTAAGCACCTTTTTCATATCATATATTAATTAATTTCAGCTGCTGTTTCCTCTTCTTGATATTTTCTCTTTATTGCAGATTTTTAAGGAATAACGATTTTTGCGAATTATAATTAACTGACATCGAACATTGTGCTGATCGCGTTCAGAGATGTAAAACATACAAAAGAGGTTGAAGGTCTTCACGTTTATTTACTAATCATGCATGATGACCTTATCGGTATCAATCCGACCTTGTATCTTTCCCTTCCCTTCATGATCGCTTAATACTCCACTCGATCATTTTATTTTTCGCTTTAGCTGTGACCCATGTATCGTGCACTGGATCTCGTTTTGAGCGAGCGCTTTGTTTTTCCATCGGTGAGTAACTAGATTGATTTATCTTGAATTTGATTACAACACATGACGTCTGTTTTATCGAATCTTATCAAGCGCGTTTTATTCACGCATATGTGACATCTAAGGCGTAGTAACACGCGTATATCTAAGTCAAGTAAACTAGTCTTCAGAATTTGACATCTTCGAGATTCAACCGTTACATAAAACGTCTTAAACGTGTGATAAATTTAAGTTGAGAAAAATAATATGTGAATATACTCTTATTTAACATGTAATAAAAGTGCACGAAAAAAAGAACGGATATTCGACTTTCGATTAGATCTGTTGCACCTTTCACAAGTCTAGCTGATTCGTAAGTAGATCGATTCGATGGCGATTTCGACAAAAAAAGATAGCTAAACACACCACGCGGATGCATGCTTATTCGCAGATATTTTATTAATTAATTTCTCATTAATTAATAATTAATTGAGAAAAATATAAAATAGAGGACTTTCTTATTCAGTTTAACTCTACCTGCCTTTGAGAGATAATACAGTTATTATCAGATACTTTGTACAAATGTAATCGTAATTTATTAACTTATTAAATACTGCTGCTTCTGTTTCTTGATCAATTAATATTCCAATAAAGAGAAATACAAGATAATTGATTAATGTTCCAATTAAAACAAATATAAGATAATTCTCGCGGTTTCTCATGAATTGAGCAAGTAAATAATTTTTATCATTCTCGGCCAGATCTCTTGTCAGCTTGTATCTTCAGTTATTCTTCTTTGGTAATAAAAAAATGAACATAAAACAATAAAAAACAATGAATATTAATTGAATTTCTCCTGAGTTGAGAAGCCAAACTGATCAACTGCGATATTTGTAAATTTCTTAATTTTAATACCAGAGCACATAATTTTATAATTTCATCGCATGATTTCCTCTGCTTTTTTTTATTTCATAGGATAGATTACTTTGTCTTCAGAAAGGCTTCAATTATTCCTTCAATTCTTATCAGAAAAAAATTGCCTTTATATCGGTTAAAAATAGTAGAAGCAAGCGCTGTTGATCCAAGATATCCTAATAGCACAATTTATTGGCGATACATTGTCTAAACATTGGCATTCATTGGTGATATATTGGACCAACAAATTATACTGCTAGAGGAGTCATGTATTATAAAATGAATATGTATCATAATCGTATTTTGTTATTCCAAATGTTGCCGATATAGCGCTAAATGCCAACGAGGATTCCTCGTATTCTGCGAAACTTAAACAACTAACGACTGCGCAATCATGAAAATCGCCGTGATCGGCGCTGGAGCTGCAGGACTCGCTGCACTCCGGCACTGCGTTTCCGGTACTTACGATGATCAGGTGGTGTGCTACGAAAAAACAGACCAAATCGGTGGGACCTGGGTCTATCGGGAGGAAACTGGTTCTGATAGATACGGTTTACCGATTCATACTAGCATGTACAAGAGTCTCAGGTACAGCATATATTCATTGCAGGCTTTCGTTTACTCGACAATCCTCGATTTTGCATATAGAAAGCACGTTAATAGTAAATTTAAATCGCGATTAATATTTTAATCTTAAATTTTGTATGTCAGTCTTCTTGCTCCTATATTTCGCACCGTTACAAAAAGTTAACTTTCCATAAATACTATATAGAAATAAATCGTCGATGAATTTTGTCTCGACATATATTATGAGATGTTTAAATTCATTGTAAATTATTCGATGGCGTTGAGAATTATATATGCTGCCTAGAGCTAATTTACCAAAGGAGGTAATGGGCTATCCGGATTTTCCGATACCGGAAGGACCCGAGAGCTACCTGTCGCGCACGCAGATATTGGATTTTCTGAATGCTTATTGCGATCATTTTGCGCTACGTTCTTACATTCGGGTGAGTGTACAGAACTGCAAAAAAATGCAGCGATGCAAAATGCCTGCATTAAATATTGTCTATATTTTATCCGAATTATTGTTAAACATAAATTCACGCATTATTAAGTACTATTGTGTTGGTGTTAGTAATATTATAATATTAACATGTGTCGATGAGTTATATATGGCCCATAACGACTATTCATTTTCAAGTCCATGAAACATATATGACTCATTGGACGGTTCAGATGTAAACATAAAAAAAATATGTGGACGTATGAAGCTGGATTTCAAAAAATGCTTGAATGTGTTAACATAGTATAATATTAATATAATTATTATATATATATATATATAAAACTAGACGATAATAGCGCAAGCTTGTTATAGCATAAACATTCCAGCTGCTGCATCATGTAGAGTTGGTGGAGCCGGCCGCAGGGGACCGGAAGTGGTCGGTCAAGGTCAGGAACTTGCAGAGTGACGTGCTCGTGAGTGAGCCATTCGACGCAGTCATGGTGTGCAACGGCCATTATTTTGAGCCCAGAATCCCGAATATATCCGGTCAGAATATCTTCGCGGGCCCGCAGATACATAGCCACGATTACAGAGTTCCCGAGTTCTTCGACAGCAAGATTGTTGTTGTCATGGGAGCTGGTCCTTCCGGTATATACGAAATACGCGAGTTCACTCACTTATTTCTTGAATGAGACATTTTTTTTTCGCGATTTCAGTGATATTTTCATTAATGTTTTCTTTCCATGGCATTGATCTTTTTCTTTTAGTTTTGTCAATGTTCGGTTAAGCAAATGTTCTATTTGTGGATATCCTAGAGGCGCAAACGATTGGAGAATAAAAAGTTCCCGAGCGAAGTTACTTCTTGCGTCAATTAAAATGCAATAGCTTTCTATTAAAATACAATACCTTTCTAAACAGGTATGGATTTGGCGTTGGAAATATCCAAGAATGCGAATCGCGTGATTTTGAGTCATCACCTGACCACGACTATCGCCACCGTGTTTCCCGAGAATGTCGTGCAGGTAAAAGCGCGAGCCCAGAAAGAAAATAGTAAAATCATACGTGGAGGTACTTCTCAGCGACCATGACGGTTTCTTTTTAGAAAGCTGACGTAGTGGAATTGACGGAACGCGAGGCGGTTTTTGCGGATGGGACGAAGGAACAGATCGATGTAGTCTTCTATTGTACAGGTAAATTCTTTCTCATCGTCTTCATAGTAATTGTGTGTGTGTGTATGTGTGTATGTGTGTGTCACTGATATTATTTCATTCTAACAATTAAAATAACACTCTTCGGATCTCTCCTCAACAGGCTATAAGTACAACTTCCCCTTTCTCGCCGAATCCTGTGGGATCCGAGTGGATTCCAATATGGTCACATCCCTTTGGAAGCATCTGGTGTCTATAGAAAATCCTACTCTGGCACTGATTGGCCTTCCGTACTACGTTTGCGCCTTTAGTATGTTCGATTTGCAGGTAAAACTTTTTTGCTAATCTTCTTTCTAAAATTCTAAATATTATGATACCTATGTCCCTCCTCTTTGATAAATTCATCTTGAGTCAACGGTGTCCCACATTTTAGACTGTCGCGCTCTCCAGATTTTAAATTGATCACCATGTTTCGAAATACGTCAGGTGTACAAAGGCCGCGGGCAATCCACTTTAGACACGCGACATTCCAAGCCCCCGGGGCATCCGGAGCGGATGAGATTGTCTCCGAGCGTGGTTGAAAGGAATGCGGTCGCGCGCGATAGGGAAAAAATGTTAGAAAGTCACCGTTGCGCATCCGAAGTCGAGCGACCGGCCGGCCGGCGTGACTATGTGCCACCACCAATGATAATGGCAACCTGATTACTTGCAATTTCAAGGTGCGATTCGTCCTACGACACTGGCACGGCGAGAAGCAGTTTCCCGCGCGAGCGGATATGCTGCGCTCCGAGGCGGAGGAAGCGGCGAGACGCGCCGAGAAAGGTCTGCAGAAGAGACACTTTCACATGATGGGCCCTGAGCAAGGTCACTATTACGACGATCTGGCGAACATCGCGGGGATTACGCCGTTGCCACCAGTGCTGACGAAACTCCACAACGAGAGCAGCATGCGCTTCCTGGACAACCTGGTGCATTATCGCCAAGATCGTTACAGAATCCTCGATGATTATAATTTTGTTGAACTTTAACGCTGGAGACACAGAGAATTAAATATTTTTCAATGAATTTTGTATTTTATTCAATTCGGGGGATATTTGTATATAAACAAAATTTAAATATAATAAATGCGAAATAAAAGCACACAATTGCAAGAGAAATTATTCACGCCCATACTCGCTTGTTAATCAATTTTTGTTCTTCTTCGTGTGTAAAATAAATACGAACTTTTCTGCCATTCAATTGTGAATAGTTATTTTTTTATGTCGAAGTTATCTTCGTATAGATATTTTTGGATGCGATATACTTATCTTTGTTATGTTTAGCTAAAACTTTTCTAATTTTTTTTAAATTATCCACACTAACAACAGTACCGATGTCTTGCAAAATATAGGAGAGAGGGAGAGAGGGAAGCTAATTATTTAAATATTTATATTAACAATCAATCATTATATACTTTTTAATCATATCCTTGAAAATCATGAAAATTTATCCATGGTTTATTGTCCTAATGGAAGATCTCAAATATCTGTCTCTTTCGAATCAGTTCTTCACTATGGATGCCATACGTGTAAAATAGCCGAAATTTTTTAATTGTTGCAAAAACTAATAGTTTTGTTTTGCAACTTTAGCACTTCAATAAACTTGATGTTAGACGCGTAGATTAGTTTTTACATTTAAGACGTACAGTCTCAAAATCCCGGGAAAAAATGTTTCATATATAATTATATAAAATTATATAAGATTATATACAATTATATATAATTGTATATAATTATATATAATTATGACATATTTTACATACAATTATATATAATTATGTATAAAATATGTCCATATATATTTTTTCCCGGGATATTATAAATTAAGTGCAAAGCTTTAGTATAATATATAAAGCAAACATCTTAAGACATTATTTAAGACGATCTCGAAACAAGAATCGACTGTGAATACTGGTCTGTATATTCTATTTTAGACATGTAAAAAACTTACCCAGATAATTAAACCCTCAAAAGCAGATTTTAAAACTACACACTACGTCAGCAGAATGACAATAAAATTGATATCAGAAAAAGACCTTCAAGAGAAAAAAGAAGGCCTTCCTTCTCGCTGCACTAAAACTTTTTTCTCGCTTTCATCAAACTTAAAATATATATCTACTTAATTTTAAATATGACTCGCGTACACTCTGATTCACCGCGAAGAACGGATCTTTATTATTCTTTCGAAATTCCCGCAATCGCGCGCCTCGAGTCATGTGGCTCGGGGCGCGCGCACGACGCATGCGCAAGATGTGGCTGCGGCGGCGGCGGCGACGGCGACGTACGGCGGTCGGTTAAATGTCTCGTACGCACGTACGAGACGGCGAGCGGCGGTGCGCCGTGTGATGTAGTCTTGGGTTGTCGATGCTGCGCGAGCGTGTGCGTAACGTTTCTCCCCGTCTCTGTCCGCCTCACGGAGCGAGCGCGCTATCGTCCGGACGCGACGGTGCGATGAGCGTTTCCGTGGTCCACGACGAGTGACTCGGTGCAGAGTACGGCCGCCCCGACACGGATATCACTTGATCGCACCATCGCTGGAACCATGACGGTTACGCGCGCTACCGAACGCGTCATCGTGCAGAAAACGCAGCGTGAGTAATCCCGTGTTGTCGTTGTCGCCGCCACCGCCTTTATCACCGCCGTCATCTTATCGTTTGAGAGAATAAAACGGAGCGAGAGCGATCGCCGACACACACA